>ML777279.1:1777993-1813057 GCA_009831015.1 Picea engelmannii | reverse complement strand
AATCTCTTAAACCACTTTGATTACTTTGACCTTTTGGGGCTTCTAGATGACATATGAGGGTCCTCCAACTTCGTAAGGCCATAACTCTCAAACCATGAGGAGTTATGTGACATTCTACATACCACTAAAAATGGAATGACATGTAATATCCATATAGAATAGTATTATCTGAAAATATATCATAACTCATACTGTTACACATCAAACAAACTTGGGTCCATTACCCAAACTTGGGGTCTCCAACTTCTCATGGCCATAACTCTCTAACCGTGAGGAATTATGTGAAATTCCACATATCACCGGAAATGACATGACAAGAACTATCCATCTAGGATATTTTCCCTGACAAATTCACTTTCCTTCATCTCATTATTCCATAATTAAGCATGGGTTCTCTTACTCCACAAAGCGTCTTCCCGTGAGGGCTTTCACCATAAGGGGACCACTTTGGAGTTCATCCATATTTACTTCTTATCAACCATGAAAAAACAATAATGAGTCATATTTACATCACACACTATTGGGTCCATTACCCAAACCTTTGTGCTACGGGTCTTTCTTCAAGGGTTGACATCGATGACAACCAATCTTAATCAACATAGCATACTTCCCCAACTGCATAATAATTTGCTCTAACACATTATAGAGACAAGACCAACATAATGGTTTTAATGAAGAAAATGCATGCTTTATTAATGGAAAATAGAAATGATGGAGAAGGATTTGATGAATAAAAAAAACGTGAGATGTTTTCCATCCCGTGAATGCATAATGTCATCCTAGTAACATTCATTCTCTCACAATGATAGGAAACCATGCTTAATTCATTCCTTAATAAATCTCGTCAATTATAACTAACACATAGCAATTACACATGCCTTGCAAAAAATGGCTATATATGTAATCAATCATGAGGATTTTGATTCAAGGATTATATTTTTTCTAGCTATTACAAATATTTTCTATTGGCTTTGGAGTTTGAACAACTAATTTCCTACAAAAATCAATAAAATAGTCGACAAAATGATCAAGGTCTAAACAAGGTTGATGGTGATATGCCACCACTCTTGCAAGTGATAATATCCCATTTCTTGGATTCTTTCGTAATAATCTTTGATGCTTCAATATCATCTTTCATGACCTACATATCACATGTGAGTTCTATGATTGCCATATTCAAGGAAGACTAACAACAATGGAATGTGGATGTTACTTCTGCTACCAAATCTTGCATAGGTGAAACATAAACAACTTTGATCTTACTCTTGTGTAAAATATCATTCCCAAGATGTTGTTTCATCTCACAAAAAAAACAATTATAGGAACACTAGCCTAGCCAACTCATGCAAGTGAATAAACAAATATATTCACATTGCTATGATATCTTGTAGGAGATATCCAACTTTCATCACAGTTCAATGCTTTGTATTCTTAAAAAACAATCTAAGCAAAGTTTCCAAGGCTTGTTATCTCAATTTATTTTTTAGTAGGCTACATTTATGTCAATTCCATAGTCATAATCCTAACTCCTTAAAACCTTGTAAAAGTTAACATCTTTCCAAAGAAATTCAACAATTGTCCACCCTCTTACTTGGCTTGGAGTGTATTGGCTATTCACATAAATATGAGACAAATGTTGTATTATTTTATGTGCCATGTGGAATCCATTCTTATCTAGCATTGGGCTCAAAATATACCTTGGAAAGTGTAAATAGGTGCACCAAAAAAGAGATTGATAGGGATGCCTACTCCTATTATTTTACATGTAGGCTTCCTTAATAACAACTTTTATCAACCATGGAACTACCTTTTAAACCTTCCTTCTCTACAGTTTCTCTAAATTGTCCTTTAAAAAAATAAAATGTAAGTCTTGTTTATAGAACTAGGGTATATGCAGGTTCATTTCAACATCCACTACGGAAGAAGCAACAACATTACTAGGTCAATATCTACCTATACACTGAATCTCAATGCTATTTAATGACTTTAAGGTAGTCTCTACTGAAGAATCAAAGAATTTGGTAGATCAAAGAGATAGTATTAAAAGAGAGAGGTGGTATCTTAATACACTATTACAACACTTAAGCACAACCAAGTATAGCTTAATATACAAAGAAGTGTAAGAAACCAAAATATTTCCATGCACAATGCATTAACACTATTTTCACCAACATTGCATAGATCAACCCATCGAGCCATCATATATAGCACTGAGATGTAACCAACTCCCTTGAACTGGGGAAGACAAGGTCCACATAGATTGGTGAGGGTGCATAATGAAATCCTTAATTTCTTCCTTGTTCTACACACTAGTTGACTATTTTTTTTCTAACTACCCGACCGATGGAACACTTAGTCGACTCTTTAGTTGGTCTCCTATTCAACCTCTTAGTCAAATCTCCTAGTTGATTATCGATTTTTATCTCATTGTCTCCATAAGATATAGAGGTGTGATGTACCTACAAATCCTACTATNNNCCCCCCCCCCCCCCCCCCCAATCAATACAATGCGCTGGAGATTCAGGAGGTTAAATTACTTTTGCACCCCACACTCCATAATTGCAGCTTCCTAAAGCCCAAGCATAGCTTGAAGTTTCACAAACTTAGCTTCTAAGAGAGGCTTCATGGCTTGATTATCTACCTTGAAATAACTAAGATTCACAACAGGTTCTTCTACTAACTATCTCAAATAATGAGCATGAAGCTCCACAAGCTTCATTTCACCGTGTGCAACAATATTTTCTGCAACCTGTATCACACTTTTATATTATAATACACCACAATTAATGTCTCAAATGAAAATCCAAGTTCACCCATGAGATGTTAAATCCACACGGCCTTTTTGATAACTTTAAATGCACCACACTATTCTTCTTCTATGGTTGATAAAGAAACCACCTTCTTTTTACAAGACTAAATAATGGGTTTAGAGCCAAGTCAAAAAACATAGCCAAATATTGACTTCCTATTGTTTCCAACTCCAACCCAATCCTAGTTGGTGTAACCGACTAACTGTTTCACTTTGTCACTACATAACTTTATACCAAGCTGGTAAGTTCCCTTGATATAATGAAAAATTCTCTTTGTGTATTTAAGGTGATTTTCTCGTGGATCTTGCATAAACCATGAAACCAAATTGATATTAAAGGAAATATTAGGTTGTCTGTGAGTTAAATAAATAAGGCCACTGACAAGCTATCAATAGTGTGTAGCATTGCTTTTCAAAGAATCACACTTGTTGGTTAGCTTCGTGCCCTACTGATAAGGTGTAGCATAGGGTTTGCGGTTTTCCATTCTGAACTTCTATAAAATATTCAACACATATTTAGGTTGAGAAATGAAGATACCATCATCCATTTGTAAGATTGATATGCCCCAAAAGAAATGCAATAAAACAAGGTTAGTTATCTCAAATGTGTCGGCTAACTATTTTTTCAAACCCAAAATTAAATTGAGATTGCGTCTGGTAATGACTAAGTCATCCACATATAATGCAAAAATCAATATTTCATTTTTACACGTAATACATAAATACTATGCTCTAATGAACAACATTTTAAATCGAGATTGAGGAAAATGTTATCACTCTTCTCATATCATGCTCTAGGGGCCCGTTTCAAACCATATAAGGATTTTTTCAGTTGGCACACAAGACTTCCATCCTTCTTAAAACTAGGGGGTTTCTCCATATAGATTTCTTCAGTGAGATCACCATGTAGAAACACACATTTTGTTGGGTATGTGTTATATATTATTTGCACGACCAAACCTAGTTTCTTGGTTGTGCCGGGTGTGTGGTGGTGGTGGGGAGTCATAGTGGGGTTGCAAGGGGGATGGATCCCTACCTAGGGGATTGTAGGGGGGTGGAGCCCCCCCACTCGGAAGATCACAAGGGGGTTAAAGGGGGAAGAGCCCCCCCCGCTCGGGAGATCACAAGGGGGTCGAAGGGGGAAGAGCCCCCCAAAATTTTGTTTTGGTAGTTTTGGTGTTCGGTTTTAGGGGTTTTTCGACACATGGTTTTTCCTGATGGTTTTCTAATTTTGGTTAAGGAATTATGGCTATTGACTAATCTGGGTTAATGGATTAGGGGTTTTAGATGCCATGAAATCCCATATATATTGTATTGTAAAGAATGAGGATGATTATGAATAAATAATTAGAGGTGCGACTCTAAACAACTTGTTGGTTTTCCCTATTTGGGTTTCCAGGGTAAAATCTCTGTGTAATGTGTGTGTGTGTGTGTACCATTTCATCTTTTCTGTTTTTATTAAAAATCTATTTGCAACAATTAATTGTACAAGGTTAACACCTTCATTTGGTATCAGAGAAATTATTGGCTTCAAGAGGACGCCTTTGTGGTCAGGAGTTCGACTAAGATTTGTGATAAACCTTGTTATAGTGGGAGGTCTATGGTATCGATTCTTCAGTTCAAAAGAAATGACAAGTAGTTCAAAAACAAATATCGAGAAATTTAATGAGAAATTTTTTGAGATGTGGAAGCTCAAGATGGAAGATCTGTTGGTGGATCAATTTCTCTCTGAATTTTAATTTCTGTTCGAGTACTACACGGTAAAGGTATGATCAATTTCTCTCTGGATTTTGATTTATGTGAACATTGCTCATTTGGGAAGAAGAATCATGTAAGATTATCCTTTGTTGTTACGAAGGAAGAGGGAATTTTACAGTTGGTGCACAATGATGTGTTTGGACCTGTATTAGTTCCATCACTGGGTAAATCTATGTACTATGTATCATTTATAGATGACTTCTCGAGGATTACATGGATTTGTTTCCTTAATAAGAAATATGGAGACTTTGACAAATTCAAAGAGTTTAAAGCTCTTGTGGAGAATTAGAAAAAGAAGAGAATTAAGGTGTTGAGGACGGATAATGGTGGAGAATTATGCGAAAATGTATTCAAAGAATTCTGTAAGAAGTGTGGTATAGCAAGGAAAAAGACTACTCCATACACACCTCAACAAAATGGATTTGCAGAAAGGATGAACATGACACTGATGGAAAAACAAAGGTGCATGCTCAGTGGTGCTAGGTTATGATGAGAATTTTGGGCAGAGGCAATGGGTATTGCATGTTACCTGGTCAACTGATCACCCTCATCAATGCTGGATGTGATTCAAATTATTTTTGAAACGAAATGAAAGAAAAGATATTCAATGAAATATTCATGAAAATTGCCAGAAACAGAGAAATACAACGATACTTGATTTCTATTAACAAAAGAATTGTAAAGAGAATGTAAAAATACAGAGTGCAAGACTTGCTAGAATGGTGGTAGCTTTATCTCTAAGAAGAGATATGACGACTACACTCATTCACAAGAAGATGATTACAATGAGGCTCTGAAGGCATTTTTATGTTAAACATGAATGCCAAAACCCTATACATCCAAAAACCTAACCCTAGGAGATGAAAATCCAAAAGTCATGTGGGCCCCGTTTGGGTAAGTTAGTACATTAACTTCCCAGGGTCGTAACTTTTGCATACGATCTCCGTTTTAGGCACCCGATAGCCCGTTGGAAAGGTATTTTCGAGAACTACACATTACTCCGCCAAAATCTAACCCCGTCTACAGTTTGACCGTGGTGAGCCAAAATAACACTGTTTAGGGCCCTAAAACATCCCTGGAAGTACAACAAGATGTGCTGACATGAAAACATAAAAAATAATCCAGTTGGAACAGGTGGGTGGCCACCAATATCCAATTGGATCAATCCTCCCCCCTTAGGAAGCAATGGTCTCCATTTCATCGAGTGCTCAGGAAAGAGGGGAAAGCATGTTCTGAATCTGAATCTTGGTGAGTAGTATGCTTTGTTGGAGAAGTTGTGATTCTTGGTCTATGGAAGACTCTCACAAACCGGTTGCTGGTGAGGTTGAATATGCTCAACAAACCTGTTGTCTCTAGGTTTGACGAGGCATTGTGTAGGCACCATTGTAGGTGAAGAAAACATATCTTATTTCTCTTTGAAAATTTGTTTTTGCTGTATAGAAGGTGTTGAGGCTGTAATGGTTTTAGTGGTCTACTGTGCATCCTTAGAACAGACTGTGAAGATGATGGATTTTGCAGTATGAGAGATTACCTTGCAACACTGTTTTGGTGGAGCATTAGTTGGAACTGTCTCTGTTATCTGATAGAGTTGACCTCCTAGGGAAATAATAACACTATGAGGTCTAGACTCATAGACAACATGACATCTCCACATATATGGTTGGCCCAAAACCACATCACAAACATCAAGAGGGGAAACATCACACACTACCTCATCCTTGAAGGGTTGGATGTCATATGACAAGTGACATTGTTGGCTGACACATAGATCTCGTCCTTGGTGAAGCCACCCGATGTTGTATGGTTGCGGGTGTGGTGTTGTCAACAACCCCAACTGTTTGAGGGCCTTAGCTGAGATGAGGTTCTTTTGGATACTGTTATCAACAATGAAATGAAATGAGGTCCCCTTCACCCACATTTGTGAATGGAAGAGGTGCTCACCCTCTTCAGGATCTACTGATTCTTCTGGTTGAATTGTTGTGGTCGCTACAGTGGTAGTGGGGTCTGCATCGATGATTTGTCTATTTTCAATATTTTATGGATCAGATTTCGAATCAGGGTTTGGCTCCATGTCTTTGACCTCGGCCACCAATGACTGTTTCGAGCAACATTCATTGGTGTTGTGCCAAGGTATTTTGTGGAAGTCACACCACTTCCTAGTGTCATTCTTCGTCTCCCCTTTACCATTTTTGTCATGTTTCCTGGACTGGTTGTCTAGAGGCTGTTGGTTAGGGTCCTCTTTACCATTCTTCGGTTGTCATAGATTTGCAGACCCGAATTCCCATTTGTTCTGGTGCCTAAATTTATTCTCAATTTTGACAAAATATCGATAGGAAACTCCCAATGATGAGATGTTTAGGAAATCCATTTCAGCTTGGATGTGCCTATGCAAAGCTCCATGGTATTTCAGAACTAGATGTTGCTCAGATTCTTTGATACCCAACTTGGTGCGCAAGGTATTGAAAGTATTTGTGAACTCCGACACTGTTTGTCTCTTCTCTTGCCACAGTGTGGTCCATCTCATGCACTGGTATTCATAGTTATAAAAAATATAGTACTTTTCTTTGACCACATCCACAAAAAATCCCAAGTGGGCTCGACCCCATATATTCCAGATTCCTCTATGGAAATTTCCTCTCAGTAGGTTTCCCACCAATGTTTGACATGGGGGAGAGCCTTGAGGAGTGCGAAGGTGATCTTTTCCCTTTCGAAAAAATTTTGAACAGAGAAATAACCTTGTAATAGATTTGACCATTTTTTTAGGGAAACCACATCTATCTGACCTTCAAATATGGGAATATCAAAATTAACTTGTGCCTTGAAGGGAGATGTTTCTCCAAAATGGCCGCTTGATGAAGATGTGCCTATTGCTATCGACATGCGTTGAAGGATGTGTGCAAAATTCTCCATCATTTCGTCTCTCTGTCGCGCTAGAGCTTGCTCAAGCAACAAGTTAATAGAATCTTCCGCTCCACCATTTTTCTTTTCTGATTCCATCGAGGGTTTCTTGGGCGTGTGAGAGTGAGTGTCCTCAAGAGAGACAAACTCGAGACCCAACTGGCTATACTTAGACCTCATCGGGGACATGCGCTGAAAAACGATCAAGATCATCCTCCTCTGATACCACTGATCTAGATTATTTTCGAAATGAGATGAAAGAAGAGATATTCAATGAAATATTCATGAAAATTTCCAGAAACAGAGAAATACAACAATACTTGATTTCTATTAATGAAATAATTGTAAAGAGACTGTAAAAATATAGAGTGCAAGACTCTCTAGAATGGTGGCATCTTTATCTATGAGAAGAGATGTGCGGGATACGTTCATTCGCAAGAAGATGATTACAACGAGGCTCTGAAGGCATGTTTTTGTTAAATAGGAATTCCAAAAACCTAGACATCCAAAAACCTAACCCTAGGAGATGAAACTCCAAAAGTCATGTGGGCCGCGTTAGGGTAAGTTAGTACATTAACTTCCTGGGGTCATAACTTTTGCATACGATCTCTGTTTTAGGCACGTGATAACCCGTTGGAAAGGTATTTTCGAGAACTACGCATTACGCCATCAAGATTTGACTCCATATATAATTTGACTGCAACGAGCCAAAATAAAATTGTTTAGGGCCTCAAAACGACCCTGGAAGTACAACAAGATGTGCTGACATGACAACATACAAAATAAGCCAGTTGGAATAGGTGGGTGGCCACCAATATCCACTTGGATCAGGATGAAAAGAATACGCACGAGGTATGTGTTATAGTCCAAAAGTTCCCTACCTATACATACATGGCATTGGCCTTTCCACATACACATTTTACCAAATTACTGTTGAGGCTTCCTCTTAAAAAAACTATTTTTTGGAACAAGTACGTGCCTTGTTGAACTATAGCTCACGTACACATGTGTTTTTCATACTAGACACCCCATGTACATACTCGAGAGAACCTGCATTTACCTCCAAAAATTGCAAAAAACAAAACGTTGCAAGGAATTCAGAGGAGGTAACGGACTATCGAGGGTTTCCCAACCATTTTACCCATTTTAGCCCGTCCCCAAACCAAATACCCATCTTTTTGTCATATAAAAATAGGTCTTGGGGTCTCATTCCAACCTCAAGAAAGAGAACAAAAAAATTCTGCCAAAATCCCTTCCCCCTCTCAATCCAAGTTTTGCTTCCCTTTCTAAGTTTTGGCCTCAACATTCCCCTCAAACCCTTTCTCCTAATACAACCCTTTCCCCTTTCCCAAGAGATGAGTTGGTTGTGAGAAGTTTGCACGAGATTGGAGCACTTGGAGCAAATATAGAGGACTCAGACCTGTTTTGCGGAGCGTCATCCGATGAAGGTTGTAATATTTGTAATCTTCATATTGAATAAAATAGTTGTTTCCTGTCCCAAACATTGTGTCTTTATGCTTTCCTTTTATTTATGCATTTAAATTTATATCTAACATTGATATTGATAAGTAGAGATCGTATATCTTGTAGCATTGTTGTTCTAAGATTTTTTTCTAAGATTTTGCAGGTCAACTTTGGGAGGAGACCAACAACCTTGGAAGCTGCAACAATGAAATAGGTCTACACCAGCCGCAAGGACCTAAGGTATAACTATAGAACTTCTTTCCTCTCTCTCTTTTCATACAATTTAGATAGTTTTGGGGTAGCTTAGGAATATAACTGTCTTTTAAGGGAGGTCGATGCTCTTCCTGTACTTAGACCCGGTATAGTAATAAAGGGGATTTTCCCTGCTAGCCGAATTGACGACTCCATTGGGGAGTCTCTTTAGGGTCTTAGTGGGAGATTTTGGTTTAATTCAGTTTTTTCAGTGGTTTTTGAGTTTTCTGAGTGTTCTGAGTGAGGCTGGGTCTCTGGTCACCTTCCAAGTGCCTACCAACTTCCCTTTCCCAATTTGTCTATCCAAACTTTTTCTTTTTTGAAAATTTACAGAGGTGTATGTGCCCTGTTCTCTAGACAAAACACATACATACATGGTCTACATTATATACAACCCACACACATACACATGCTGGGTGTGTACATCACATGTCTCTGTGGTTTTGGAATTGTTTTTCAAAAGATTTTCTTTTTCCTATTGGAAACTTGTGGTTCCCAGGTCTTCCTAAGTTCCAGAAGCTTCTGTTGTTTGGGGTTTAGACAATTTCTAGGCTTAGATTGTTTATGAAATAACAAAAAAAAATCCTCTTGTCTCTGTGTGTTTCCTATCATTTTTGGCTTATTTTTAGCTTGAATTTTAAGAAAGAAAGAAAAAAACCCCTAGTTTTTATGCTAGTTAGGTCTCTTTCTTTCTTTGCATTGCTTTGCATTGTTATTTGAAAAAGAAAAAGAATTAGCATATGGTTTTGTTTTCTTCTCATCTTGAAATCACTTCAAAAGAAAAATAAGGAAGAATATCCTTTCATTTTCTCTCTTTTTTCACTCGGAAGTTGCATTATGCATTTTGCAGGGAAAGGAGAAAAGATTGCATCTTTAGGTTTGAAGGATTGTTCATGCTTTTTCTTCCTTGAAAATCTTTTCATTTGAAGGATTAGTGTAAATTTTTATTTTCCAGTGTTCTTTTAAGTTTAATTTTTTACAAGAGTCTCAAACAACATAAGTTGCACTTCCGTTCCTTGAGTAAGAAAATACCTTAAAACAAACACGCTAATCTAAAATATATTAGTAACACTTTTTCTAGGGTTCACCAATAACTTAGGCTAGGGCCTTAGATTAAGTGTGGAGAGGTAAACTCTCCAAGGTCAACCAAAAAATAACTTAGGTTTCTGTGCTAGGCTGTGAAAATCCCACTTTGTAATTACTCAATATAGGAAGCTCCTCTCATACATGAGTCAACCACAAGGCCACGTGGAGGACGGTGACATAAATATCCACTCATGATCTCGGCAAAGCGTTTGGGAGAGTGTGTATTGGGGGTGAATCATGTAGCGTTACTGGCCTGACTTGTGTCAGACCTATGAGACACTTGGATTCATTCAAGGTACTCTAAGAGTGATTATGGCCCTGTTGCGTTTCAGGCCTCATGAGGATCTTAGGGCTTAGTTACCCTGCCCATACACTTACCTGAATGTTGACTGTACCCCCCTGGTTGTTGATTACAAGTTGGTGGCCTAGTTTCCATTATATAGGTTGACACATAGGTGACTGTGAGGGGTGTATCACGGTAGTCGAGGCAGAATCTGTACTCTCTAGGAGACACCCAAAGGGATCATCGGTTGGAGGTATGGGTAACTGCTTCTCTTGACCAGTCGTTTGACTTTGTGAATTCTTTGGATGATTAAGACTTCATCTCTCTGGGTCAGAAGCATTCAAAAGGGTAGTTTGTTTGGTTTGTATCTTTTTAGGCTTTTCTTCTTAGTGGTGTGCTCTGTGCTCCCTAGTTTACCATAGTGATTTAGTCACTCATTTCTTTGGGTCTCCGCCCACTCCGCAGGTCGTGAGGACTTTTCGGTCTTCCACTTAGAAATGTGGAGCCACCTCCTTATAAACATATATTTTTATAACATTGGTTTGCCCGAGTCAATGTGTGAGACTTTTATGGACTTGAACAATCCTGCAAGGGAAGATGTGTGCATAATATATTGATGGAAAAATTTACTGATGATACCAGCCAAGGAACCCCTTCGCAAGGGGATTCTTGTGATTTTCCTTTATTTGGAAATGTTGGTGTCCCTTTGATGGCCACATTGTACATTCTTGGGTTGAATGTAGGACTACTGGTTTGGTTGGGTACTATTCCAAATGTCCTGAATGCTCTTGATGCTTCTCAGTTAAGAACCTTATGTCATGGGAATCATGTCGATGTTCTTTCATCATAAAGTCTTCTCCTCCTCCTTCTACCTTCTCTGGTAAAGTATAGGTACTAGTAACCGGAAGTCTAAACGAAATAGAAAGAGGAAGAATAAGAAGAAATCACAAACCTCTGTGAGTCATGTTGGAGATAGGTCATCAACCTCTGTAAGTTATGTTGAATACCAACACCCAACCTCTGTAAGTCATGCTGGGGGAAAGAACCTAGCCTTTGCAAGTCATGCTGGGGGGAAAAGTCCAGTCACTGCTAGTCGTACTAGTGATAGGTCTATAGCCTCTACGAGTCATGCTATCGACCAATCACTAACCTATGCAAGTCATGTTGGATATGTGAAACCAACCATTGCAAGTCATGCTGGGGGAATGCGTCTTGTCAATGCGAGTCATACGAGTGATATATCACTAACCTATGCAAGTCATGTTGGAGATGTGCAACCAAGAATTGCTAGTCATGCTGGGGACATTGATTATGTTGAGAAACCTAGACATATATGAAGTAATACTAAGTTCCCTTGTAATCTTTGCAAGGGAGATCATCTTACTCATATATGCCCCGACATTCCATAGGCATGAAGATTGTGGTCCATGTATGCAAACTCTTCTGTTTCTAAGTCTTCTGAGGTTTCCTCACAGTCTATTCAACCATTGGTTGAGGAAGTGGTCATGTTGATGCAATCTTCGATCGACCCCACTCCTCTTTTGCGGGGTGATGTGCCTTCAGACCATGTTGTCTCGTAGCCTATTCAGCGAATGGTTGAGAAAGTGTTCGTACCGATGCAATCTTTTTCCGATCCCACTCTTCTCTTGGAGAGTGTTGATTCTACCAAAGTGGCCATGCCGATGCAATCTTCGGTTGATCCCACTCTTCTCTTGGAGAGTGTCGAGTCTACCAAAGTGGTAACACCGATGCAATATTTGGTTGATCCCACTCTTCTGATGGGGAGTGATGTGTCTACCGACTATGTTTTAAGCATTTCTAGTTCATTACTTTCAAAACAAGGGGGCATTTCGCTCACTTCGAGCACACCCCTTCCAAGTCCTATGATGGTTTCCTTTGATTGGAATTACCTTGTTGATCCTTGCCTTATTTCTTCTGCACCTTTTCAAATAAAGGTTGAAGTTAATTCAAAAAACATTTACTGATGTATTGTGGATGAAGGATCCTCCGTAAATATTGTATCCTCCTCAGCTTGGAAAGCTTTGGGTTCTCCCTAGCTTCTGTCTGCTTCACATGAGTTGTTGGATTTTGATAGACGTTCTAATGAATATTTGGGGATTCTTCCTCAATTTCCTATCTCGTTAGGTGGGAAGACTGTTCTTGTCGATTTTATAGTGGTGCAAGGCCTGTTAGATTTCAATATTTTTCTCAGACATGTTTATGTATATGCTATGAATGTTGTGGTGTCTACGCTATTCCGGGTGATGCATTTCCCTCACAATTGAAGCATTGTCACTATCGACTAGTTGGAATATGATAATTACCATCCTAATTCAGTGTTAGTTCAGGATTCCCCTTTATATGTCCCTAGTATTCGTGTAGACTCTACCCTACCATAGGTAAATTATGTGGTGTCTTATCCTCAGTGTTCAATTTCTCCTGAGCAAGAACTTGTTCACTCATGTTTTCCTTCTCGAGGCTTGGTCTCAACAATTGATCCATTGGTTTATCCAATGGGGGCATGGGAGCCCTTGCTTCCCCCTCTTGGTCCAAATGATATCGAGTTTACTTTTGAGTTTGATCTCGTTGTTTGTAGATCCTCCAACCTTTGTTCTTGTGATTCCTCACTGATAGAATCTACCAACCCTAACTAGAACCTCCATCGTCATATGTAATATGGTCAATTTACTTCTCCCTTTGGGACTGTCAACCCTCCTTATTCATGTGATTTCTTTGATTTTGAATTACCTTCAGATGAGGCTATCCTTGAAGCCATGACTACAGTTTCTATAATGTGGGAATAATTACACCATGGTTTATGTTTTCTTCCCTTTTGGGAGAATTTCTAGGTTGACTATCGAAGAGACTCTTGGTCAGAGCCTGGCAATGGGCTCTACTTGAAAAAGTACTATGCATGATCTGTAAGGTTGTGCAATGCCTTGTACCATATTGTACAATCCAATTTTGTTGTTTTCAAGTTTTGTATTCAATAGCACCTCTTATTTTCCAAAGTTTCTATCTATATTGGATTTATTAACATCTGGATGAGTGTTATTGGCCTTATATGAAAGATCTTGGAGACATTTTTTCTTTGATATTTGTTCATCGTATCGATTTGTTCTGACATGTATTGACCTTGAAACTGTCATATAGGTTATATTTTTCCCTACTTTCATTTTTTCACTATCCATTTCCTAGTTCATTTGGCCTTAGGATCGACCCCATTGAATTTCGACACTAACTTTCCTTGTTGATAAGTGTGTCGTACTTTATCTGGTAGAACCTTCCTTCCATGGGCACCCTAGTTAGAGCCTTTTTTTCCATTTAGTTCCCATGCCGAAGTACTTCATAGGCACAAGAGTCCTATTTAGTCCCGCCATGACTTTGTGTTGAAGCCTCATATTTATTCTTCATTTTTCTTTGGCCTATACCTGAGGGACTCCCCTAGAGCATGATTTGTTGTCTTTCAAGCTTGCTTAAAATTTGAAAACATCTAATGAGAGCTTATTTATTCTTTTCGGTCTCGTTTAGATTACTTAAGAAATGAAGCCCCCCTGAATTTTTCTTTAAGCTCTTTTCAGACTCTCTAAAATTGAAAATATTTCCTAGCGATCTCGTTGCTCTTCATGCTCGCCAAACTAAAATTTGAAGTAACATCTCCCCAATGGTAGTTTACCCCTTTTTCAGTCCAGACGGTTAATTCATGAATAAAGGTATGCCCTAGGAGCTTTAGTTTGCTAGGAGAGTATTCTTAGGCAAACATTTAACCCTTTTTCGGGCCTGAGGGAATAAATTTTTGAAAAAGGACAATTCTCCTTGGTTTTGGTTATCTCTTTTCGAGCCTCGGAGATTAATTACGAAAAAGGAACCCCGTCAGAGTCCATAGTTAAGCTCTTTTTAGACTCCCTAAATATGAAAAGATTGTTGAGTGACCTTTTTCCTTGCACACCCGTTCATTGGTCCAGGAAGAACATCTATTTGGCATAAGTTTAACCCTTTTTATGGCCAATAGGTTATCCAAGAAAAATGTACTCCTCAAGAGACATGACTCATTGTGAGAGTTCTCCTAAGTTATATTTTATACTTTTTCTGGCTAAGGAGACTAAACCTAGAAAAAGGTTGTGAGTCCATAGTTAAGCTCTTTTCAGACTCCTTAAAATCGAAAAGATCACCGAGTGATCTTGTCTCAATCACACTCGTTAAAATGGTTTTGAAGAGACATCCTATCAGTATAAATTTAACCCTTTTTTGAACCGACTGGGCTAGTTACGAAAAAGGAACTCCCTGGAGTCTTCTTTTAGCATTTTTTAGACTCTCTAAACGTGAAAAACCACCGATCTTACCTTCTCTGGGCTCGTAAAACTTAACATGGAAGAAGTCTTGTTGTGTTGTGATTAATCGCGTCACATGTCTTATCCTTGCGTCTTTGGACTAATGTCGAATCCATTTTTCTATTCAACTGAACCTTCAAATCATTCTTTAAATGCAAGCCTCACAACACTTTTTCCCTTTCGATCTGACACCTTGACCCATGGAGGAATTTTCTCGAGTGTCCTTATCATGCACATGTCTCCTTGCACTGAGAATTAGTATGTTCCATGCGCTTGGAACCAGTTTGCTTGTCCGCGACACTCATTCCTCCTTTGTAACGTAGCATTCTTTTATTCCTTTTCAAGCTCGTTAAAAATTTGGAAAAGACAAAAAAAAACAAATATTCCAAAAAGAGGGGACAAGGATATACACTCTTTTTCGGCGTCAAGATAGTCACTCTTGGACAAAGCACATCCTTCCATTTGTTTTTCAAGCATTGGGATCTAACATGACCTTAGGAAGTTGTTCTCATTACATTCAGTTGTGTCCTCCTCCATTTTGGTTACTCTTCCAAAGATGTGGAGAGTTTGTGGTGCCTCCTGTATCACAGACTTATGTCAAATTTTAGATGCCTAAGTCTCATCATCTTGTTGTGATTTTGTCCAAGGGAAGTTTTATCCAACCTGAGTCGACCATTTCGTAGTTTATCTCTTGACTTTCATGAGTTGACCATCCCGAGAGTCCAGTCAAATTCATTTTCGAAATCGAAGAAGTTATGTGCCTTATGATCGAGATCCTCTAGTCTTTCCCCGACGGTATGTCGAAGACCTCAGGGTAATGAGCCTTACACTCGCATTGTACTCCTACCTGATTTTTGAAGATATTGAAGTCATTGCTCGAGCTATGAAGTTCTCATCTCCAGCCACATGCGTCAATGCTTCTTGAAGATGCATATTGGAATTATATATCTTCAAATGATTTTGAGATGTAGATCCGTTGTGCATTGTTCACGGATACAATTTATATAGACATTTATATGACATGGATCTGCAGTGTACTTGATTGGCATCCATGCATAGTTCATCCTGAGCATGGGTATGCTCGCCTCAGAGAGTTTATTGTTGTTTTTCATATGACACCTCCCGAACTATGGGCCCGAGCTCTCTCAAATATGTGGCGTCCCACTGGTAAAGATATTGTAATGTATTTCGACCATCAGTTTCTCTTTTGACCTCACACATCATGCAACATCTGTTATAGTCCAAAAATTCCCTACCTATGCATACATGGCATTAGCCTTTCCACTTACATATTTTGCCAAATTACTATTGAGGCTTCCTCTTAAAAAAACTATTTTTTGGAACATGTACGCGCCCTCCTAAACTATAACTCACGTACACACATGTTTTTCATATTGGATATCCCACGTACATACACTAGATGCATACTAGACAACCCGTGTTTACCTTCAAAAATTGCAAAAAATAAAAAGTTGCAAGGAATTCAGTGGAGTTTATGGGTTATCGAGGGTTTCCCAGCCATTTTACCCATTGTAGCCCGTCCCCAAACCGAATAACCATCTTTTTGTCATATAAAAAGAGGTCTTGGGGTCTCATTCCAACATCAAGCAAGAGAAAAAACAAACTCTCCCAAAATCTTTTCCCCCTCTCAATCCATGTTTTTCTTCCCTTTTATGAGTTTTGGCCTCAACATTTCCCTCAAACCCTTTCTCCTAGTACAACCCTTTCCCCTTTCCGAAGAGATGAGTTGGTTGTGAGAAGTTTTCACGAGATTGGAGCACTTGGAGCAAATATAGAGGAGCTCGAACCTGGTTCATTGAGCGTCAACCAATGAAGGTTGTAATATTTGTAATATTCATATTGAATAAAAGAGTTCTTTCATGTCCCAAACATTGTGTCTTTATGATTTCCTTTGATTTATGCATTTAAATTTATATCTAACATTGATATTGATAAGTAGAGATCATATATCTTGTAGCATTGTTTTTCTAAGCTTTTACAGGTCAGATTTGGGAGGAGACCAACAACCTTGGAAGTTGCAAGAACAAAAGAGGTCTACACCAGCCGCAAGGACTTAAGGTACAACTATAGACCTTCTTTCCTCTCTCTCTTTTCATCCAATTTAAATAGTTTTGGGGTAGCTTAGGAATGAAATTGTCTTTTAAGGAAGGTTAGTGCTCTGCCTGTACTTAGACCCGGTATAGTAATAGGGGGATTTTACTGGTTAGCAGTATGAATTGGTAAAAAACCCTATCTTACACATCTCAAGGTATTTGGTTGTGATTCCTATGTTCACGTTCCAAAGGAAAACATGAGTAATCTAGATAAAAAGGTTGAAAATTGTATTTTTATTGGTTATAAAGATGGTCTGAAAGGTTATAAGCTTTGGAACCTAGAAACTAAGAAGGTAGTGTATAGTCGATATGTAGTATTTAGAGAAATCAAAGATGTTGTCAAAGAGGAAGTGCTACCAAGGGAAGAAGAACCAGAGAAAAAAGAGTTTGAATTGAAGGATAATGAATCAGACTCTATAGAAGAACATGAATAAGAAGAAGAAGAGCCTGAGCCTCATACTCCAGTATTAAGGATATTTGTTCGGGAAAGAAGGAAAACAAAAAGGTACAATCCACTTGATTTCTGTTCAAATTTTGCTTTGTTTATTATTAATATGATCCTAGAAATGTTAGGGAGGTAGTAGATTCAGAGGATGTAAAACTTTGGAAAAAGACCATGGTGGAAGAAATGGCAGTGTTGGAAAAGAATGAGGCTTGGGATCTAGTGGAGTTCCCAACTGGAAGAAATCCCATTGGAAACAAATGGGTTTTTAAGAAGTTGAATGCATAAGAAAAAGTGGATAAATACAAAGCTCGATCGGTAGCAAAAGGTTATTCCCAGGTAGAGGGAATTGATTTTGGTGAAAATTTTCTCCTATTGCAAAGTTAAATTCAATTAGAATTATTTTATCTGTTGTTGTTGCTTTTGACTTTAAAGTTGAACAGATGGATGTGAAGACAACACTCTTACATGGGGATTTGAAATAAGAAATCTACATGAAGCAAATAAAAGGCTTTGTAGTGAAGGGAAAGAAAGAACTGGCATGCACGCTGAAAAAAGTCCCTCTACGCGTTAAAAAAATCATCAAGGACGTGGTATCAAAAAATTGATACTAATATGTTAGGACTTGGCTTCAAAAGGAGCAAAGTTGATCACCATGTGTATTTCAAATTAATCAGTGATCATATTATTTATTTGGTCTTGTATGTGGATGATATGTTGCTGATAAGAAACGACAAGGAGATTATCTAAGATCGAAAAACTTAGTTGTCCTCTAAATTTGACATGAAGGATCTTGGTGTTGGAAATTTCATTTTGGGCATGGAAATTACAAGAGATTGGGAAAACATGAAGCTATAGTTAAATCATAGGAAATATGTTAAGACAATATTCTAGAGGTTTTATATGTAGGAATGTAAATCGATTAGGGTCCTTATTCATGTGGGTGTAAATTTATTTGTGGATCAATGCCCTAAGAAACAAGAAGAGGAAGAGGACATGTCATGTGTTCCCTATGATAGTGTGGTTGGAATTTTTATGTATACAATGGTCTGTACTAGACTAGACATTGCACATCCAGTGGGAGTTTTGAGCAGGAATATGTCAAAACAGGGAAGGAGCATTGGACAACAATAAAGAGGGTTTTCAAGTATTTGCATGGCACTACTAATTATGGTTTGTGATACCAAGGAAGACCATGATGACCATTATTGGACAAAGTGTTGGGAATACATGGGTTTGTTGATGTAGACTAGGCTAGAGATTTAGATTGCATAAGATCTACAAGTGGGTATGTGTTTAACCTATTTGGAGGAGCAATGTATTGGATGAGCAAAATAGAGGTTGCAGTGGCACTCTCAACTACAAAAGATGAATACATGGTAGTCACTCACGAAAGCAAGGAAACAATATGGTTACAAAGATTGTGTTTAGGTATTAGGTTGGTACAACAAGTTGTAAGGATAGATTGTGACAATCAAATTGCAATCTTTCTAGCAAAGAACCGACTTATCATTCAAAGACAAAGCATATTGATGTTCAATATCACTTTGTGCGAGACATGGTTGAATACAAGAAGGTGTTGTTGATGAAGGTGGATACTTTGAAAAATGTTGCAGATTCATTGAAAAAGTCTGTGAGCACCAAGAATTCCTCTTGGTGTAGAGAAACAATGGGCATTGCTGCCTTGGATTGTTGACTATATAATCCTGTAACTCCTTGTATATAAAGAAAAAAGCAAGTGGGAGAATGTTGGGTGTGTTATATTCTTTTCATGACCAAACCTAGTCTCTGCATTATGCCAAGTGTGCGAGGGGGTCTCATGGGGGTCGCAAGGGGGTGAAGCCCCCGAAAAAAAATCAGTGGTTTTTGTGTATGTTTTTAGCGATTTTTCGGCACATGGTTTTCGTAGATGGTTTTCTAATTTTGGTTAATGAATTAGGGTTTTTTTTTTACTATTATGGGTTAATGGATTAGGGGTTTTGGATGCCACATGATCATATATATATATATATATTGTATTGTAAACAATGAAGTTGATGATGAATAAAGAATTAGAGGTGTGACTCTAAACAGGTTGTTGGTTTTCCCGGTTTGGGTTTTCAGGGTAAAATCCTTGTGTAATGTGTGTGTGTGTGTGTGTGTGTGTGTGTGTGTGTGTGTGTATGTGCCATTGTATATTTTCTGTTTTTATTAAGAATCTATTTGTAATAATTAATTGCACAAGGTCAAAATCTTCACTTTTGACATCCATTTGATATACCTCCCATCCAAAGTGAGTAGCAAGTGAAAGAATAGTTCAATAAAGTTCATTTTTGCAATTGATGCAAAAATCTCCACTATAAGGAAAATGCCTTCTAGCGGAATTTTTTGTGGAACCTCCCCAAAATATTTCTCCCTTGTATGTTTATAGCAGAGGTGAGAGGATGGAGGTTTAAGTGAAGGTTTTTTTGATAGTGCACCTAAATTGTATGAAGTGCACTATTACTCTCATATATATGGCACACAAGTGCGTTAATCAACTAGGTGCACTGAAGGTTGTTATAACTAAGTAATCTATGATAAAAAGTGTTAGGTTACTTTAATTTTAAACATACTCTAATCGATGCGTTTGAAACTTATAAACACACCAATGCATTCCTATATACAATGCACTGGATGAGTTTAGACATTTTGATATACAATATTGGATTTTATTTAAAAAAATACAAAAATATATTGTTCTTTCACATGGAAGGAGCATGTTGTGTTCACTATATATGTGTACCATAAAGCACTTCATTATTTTGTGATAACAAACATTACAATGTGTCATTAGACTATGAGCACATTGATGCACATATATGTAAGAAGCATTGAATTAGGTTTAGATATTTTGTTATTAAATATAGGTTTTTATTTAAAAAAAATTCAAAAACTAATTAGTGTACTTAATAGCTCCAAGAAGCACTAGTGTGCTCCAAGAAATGGTGCCCTTGACCTACAATTTTGTTTTAAATCAAACGATGTTCCATGAACATTGGAGTGCACCAATGTGTCTTATTGTAAGGTACAATGAAGTAGGATACTATTTTTTTTTTTTAATTACCAAACCATAATTTTAGTTTTACACATTTCCTTTAGTGGTTCCAACCATGCAAGCATCAATGCTCACAATCCTTGTATGACCACCCCATTGTTTATACTATTGTGTGTCAGATTCCTCAATTCCTTCGCTTCATCGATGAATTTGGTTCGTTTTCAAATTTTGCAAAATGGTTACATATTTTCATTTTTTATTTATGCATAAACCATGCCTTGGTAGGGAAGAGATAAGGTAAATTGTTTGTTATCTTCTCATTTACATTTTTAGCATATTAAAATTTAGAATTTGGCTTATTTTTTTTTTTTTTTCCAAAAAAGACTTAAAGATCCACGTGATACATTCAATCCATTTGACTTACTCTAGACGATGTAGTGCATTAGGAAAATTTACATGACATATTGTTAGTAGTGCATCATGTAATGTGGAGCACACCAGTAAAACAAAAAAATAAAAATCTCACTTTTTTGTGTGCAATTTATAATATTAGGAAGCGCCATAAGCAATGCTTCTTCACACACACACACACACACACACACACACACACACACACACACACACANTATATATATATATATATATATATATATATATATATATATATATATATATATATATATATATGGTGTGTTTGTAATATATCTATGTAATGTGTGTGTGTCATTGTATCTTATTATTATTATTATTAAGAATCTATTTGTAGTGATTAATTGTACAAGGTTAAAATATTCACTTTTGACATCCATTTGATGTACCTCCCATCCAAAGTGAGTAGCAAGTGAAAGAATAGTTCAATAAAGTTCATTTTTGCAATTGATGCAAAAGTCTCCACTATAAGGAAAATTCCCTCTAGTGGAAATTTTTGTGGAACCTCCCCAAAATATTTTTCCCTTGTATGTTTATAACAGAGGTGAGATGATGGAGGTTTTAGTGAAAGTTTTTTTGTTAGTGCACCTAAATTGTATGAAGTGCACTAGTACTCTCATATATATGGCACACAAGTGCATTATCAACTAGGTGCACTGAAGGTTGTTATAACTAAGTAATCTGTGATAAAAAGTGTTAGATTACTTAATTTTAAACATACTCTAATCGATGTGTTTGAAACTTATAAGCACATCGGTGCATTCCTATATACAATGCATTGAATGAGTTTAGACATTTTGATATACAATATTGGTTTTTATTTAAAAAATTACAAAAATGTATTGTTCTTTCGCATGGAAGGAGCATGATGTGTTCACTATATATGTGTACCATAAAACACTTCATTATTTTGTGATAACACACATTACAATGTGTCATTAGACTATGAACAGATTGATGCACATATATGTAAGAAGCATTGAACTAGGTTTAGATATTTGGTTATTAAATATAGGGTTTTATTTAAAAAATTTCAAAAACTAATTAGTGCACTTAATAGCTCCAAGAAGCACTAGTGTGCTCCAAGAAATGGTGCCATTGACCTACATTTAAAAAAAAATCAAACGATGTGCCATGGACATTGGATTTCACCAATGTGTCTTATTGCAAGGTACAATGAGGTAGGATAATATATTTTTTTTTAATTACCAAACCATAATTTCAATTTTACATTTCCTTTAGTGGTTCCAACCATACAAGCATCGATGCTCACCATCCTTGTATGACCACCACATTGTTGATACTATTGTGTTGCCTGATTCCTCAATTCCTTTGCTTTGTCGATGGATTTGGTTTGTTCTCAAATTTTGCTAAATAGTTACATATTTTCATTTTTTATTTATGCGTCAACCATGCCTTGGTAGGGAAGAGATTAGGTAAATTGTTTGTTATCTTCTCATTTACATTTTTAGCATATTACAATTTAGAATTTGGCTTAATTTGTTTTTCCAAAAAAGATCTATAGATCTATCTAATGCATTCAATCCATTTGACTCACACTAGACTATGCAGTGCATTAGGACAATTTATAGGATACATTGTTAGTAGTGCATCATGTAATGTGGAGCACACCAGTAAAACACAAATGTAAAAATCCCACTTTTTTTTGTGCTCTTTATATTATTAGGAAGCACCATAAGCAATGCACACCATTGATATATATATATATATATATATATATATATATATATATATATATATATATATATATATATATATATATATATATATATATATATATATATATATATATATATATATATATATATATATATATTCTTTTTTTTCCAAAAAAATTTAAAGATCCATGTCATGTGTTCAAGCCATTTGACTCACACTAGACTATGCAATGCATTATGAAAATTTATAGGATGCATTGTCAACGGTGCATCATGTGACGTGGAGCACACCAGTAAAACACAAAAATAAAAATCCCACTTTTTTTGTGCTCTTTATAGTATTAGGAAGCACCATGAGCAACACTTCTTCATATTACAAGCACACCATATATATATGAGCTTGTTGGTGCTCCAAAAAATGTACAGATACACTATTAGTGGTGCTTTTGTACATACCGAGTGCACCAACAAGCCAACTTTAAGCTAAACATTTTCCTATGATTGCTAGTGCATTTGTAAATGTACAATGACAACAATATTGGTGCTCTGGTACATCACAAGTGCACCATTGAAGCCAAAGAATAAATATGATTCCCTTGCTTTTTTGGTGCATGAAATAAAACTAGAAGGCACCATGGGTGTTGCACCAATGTATTGTAAACACACCAATGAGTGCATTTTTAAATTTTTTACTTTCATCGGTGCTTTTGTGGATTTAAGGAAGCACCATTAAAAATTAGCTCTCTCATCATAAGTGCACCATTAATTCTAGATACAAAATCATTTTTTTCTAGCTTGTTGACGCATTTCAAAATGTATGGACATGTCATTGGTAGTGTGTCACAAGATACAAGGTGCATCATGGCAACATTGGTTCCCCTGTACAAGTGGTGCGACTATTATCAATAATAATAATAATAATAACCTTGTCCACTTTAGCAATGTGTTAATTTTTAATGAAGAGAACTTGTTTTAGTGTAACCATTGATTATTACTTTGCACTGTTGATAGCGTGTCTCTTTTTTTAAGATGCATTGGTGTGTTTTACACAACTTTTTTGCAAATAAATTTAATTTCAATTTTTAACAAATATTAAAAATGGAAATTTATTATATATAGGTGTGTGCACATGCATGTGTGCTTAATTAATTTTGTATGTGAATCAGAGACAAAAACAATGACGGTGACAATAGCACTGAGTCAACTTGTATAATTTCATATGTAAGTGGAAGGCCCGAGAGAGGGAGAGGGACATGTACTCTCACCTTATTATAGCACAAACTCATGTCCTTTTGAGAAATGTTCACCTCCTCAAGTTTTATGGGGAGGCTACATCCCTCACATGGAACACATTCTTGTTTATGCAGTTGATCCATCGATGGGATCATGCTAGGAAAGCATTCAGATTCAATATTGATCTATGGTACCAATCCATAGAGGAAGCTATCTATTTCATTATTGGGCTACCTAGGAGAGGGGAGGATTTCCCTAGTTCCCCAATCTCCCACCTAACATTGTGGGAGAGAGTCAGTTGGTATATGTATAGAAAGATGCAAGGGTATACATTTTTAACCCTAGTGACTTCTAAGTTCCTATTGGTTAGTTATATTTACATGCATTTGGTGGAGAGGATGTTAGGTTCCTGTCACTTATGGTCATGACACTGACACACCATACCTTTGATGGGAATAGAATTTTCATGGCCCCCTATCAACTCAACAGTGGTTGCGCGGGTGTTTTTCAGTGACAGATTATCATCTATATTGACTCTGACAAATAGGTAGCCTATGCATCAATAACTTGACTGCATTAAACACTCGCCAATAAAGTCATGTGGTTCAGAGACCGACTACATTTAACACTCATGAATGAGTGAAAAGTTGTGTCGCTTGGCAATGACTATTTTGGGGCAGGGACATTCATTTAGGTTAGCTCACCAATACTCATATTCATGTAGATGCATCACAATTTTCATATGATCATCCATATTTTTATTGATATTCAATTAGGATATGTGTGCTTATTTACAACACGCCTCACATATTTTCTACATTCACAACATAATTTTGAACTAGTATCCATGTATTAAAATTCCACATTTAAATTTGCATGTTTAACAAAATCACATAATGCTCATCATCATGAACATATAACAATACAAATAATTTTATGTAACACATAATAGGTCTAAATGTACACCTCTCACATGTCTATATCAATCTAACCGAGTCTAAATAGTCACTGAGCAATGAATTACTAATATGAGAAAATCAAAGTTCTAACTACCTAAGGCCAAAATATGGGACGTTACAATATTATTCCCTCCCAATACTCATTCCCCATGGATCAACAAACACACATACATGTAACAAACATGTAGTTGATAGTGAATAAATAACAAAGGAGCACACAATTTATGGGTACATGTTTGTAAAATAAAGTACTATAATTACATAATCAATGAGTAATTTATACAAATATACATAATTTACAATTTTAATTAACAAATAATATTGCAATTTTATAGCATAAGATAGAATATTAAATTTCATATCAAAATACATTGTGGGTGAAAACACAAAGATCGATAACACTTTTTGGAACGAGGCATGGCGAGGAAATATGATTTTCATATTTTCGGCCAAGAGTACAATCAATGCAATATCTCACAGGAGAATTAAATCATCTATAGTACGAGAGTTATAACATCTCTCAATTGAGAGTTTCCTCAGGTTAAAAAGATCTCAACTGAGAGTTTAATCATAGGTTTGGTGGTGTAAAATGAACTCTTGGTTGAGGGTTAATTGTCTCAACTAAGAGTTGAAACTCTCAAGTGAGTTTCTTAGTCAAGAGTTAAGATTCTTTGTCTAAACTCTCAGTCGAGAATATCTTAAAATCTTGGTTGATAATCTCTTAAACTCCTGGTCAAGAGTTTATGGTCTAGAAAAAGGCTAAAAATAGTGTCCCATGGTCATTTCTTGTCTTTTTCCCGAGAGAAGGAGAAGCCTAGAAACCAAGGGGACCTTTAAGCACTGAACTAGACAACTCCAATTGCTTCTCAATTGATTTCACCACAATAGATTGGTTCATTTTTTTGTTGTTTAGGGCTTATTTTCTTCTTCTTCTTCTTTTTAAAATTTTGGTTTATACCTAAAACCCTAAAAATTTAACCTAATAATAATAAAAAAAACCTTGAAAACATAACCCTAGAATTGGAACCCACATAAACATAACTCTTAAACAAAAAAAAAAGCGAAAAATAACTAGAAAATGTTAAACCTGAAAAAATAAAAGCTAAAACCTCTAAACCCCCCAACATGCTATTTTATTTATCTTTTATGTTTTTAACTTACTTGTTTATTATTTTCTTCATTTTTAGCATTGTTTAAATTTTTTTGGGTTACATTGGATAATTTTTTAAAGTCCTATAAGTGGATAAAAACAAATGAAAATACCCTATTCGATGAACCTAATCATCCTTATCAACCCTAAATTTGGACTTCTAAGTAAAACAATATTGGTTGAAAGAGAATCGTTTGATCCCCTTTGTGTCCCCTTTCAACATCATTATCGTGCACAAAGTCATATTCTCTCTATTAAAACCTTTAAAGAAGAACTAATTATCCTGTCTTCGTCTCTATGCTCTCCATTGGGCTTATCTTGTATGCAAATTGGTTTGGTAATCTCACTCCTAGATTCAAATCAATCTAGCGCGTTATTTTACTTTTATGCAACAATCCTATTAACATTGTGATGGCATCACCATCGACTATGGAGTAAGAAATCTATCATTCTTGAAGTGAATTGACCTACAAACAAAGTCAAAACATAACTTCTAGTACTACGCCTCTAGCCATTAAAGGCACCCAAAAAGGAGTTTCTTGCACCAAGGATCCCTCAAGTTGGTTCACTTCAATATTCATGAAAATATATGAGTAGACAAGTGAATGAAACACGAAGGCACCTAAGAAACATGCTAATGCCCATGAACTTAATAAGTTTTTCCAAATTGGTAAAATACAATGTCAAATGGTCAAGTGGGGGTGGTGATATTTCTCTTAAGAAGGTTAAAATCCTCTAGAGACATTTTGACCCCTTGAAGATTATATTTTCTATATGTAAGTGAATCACTTTAAGTGGTTGGGGCTAGTCTTGGGAAACTTTGAAAAATTAGACGCCTGCACATAAAATAAATTGGGGAAGAAAATGATTTTTGCATCATATGAGAGGGAGCATCTTGGAAAAAATATCATTGCCAATGCTACACCTTCATTTCTTGAAGACAAAAGTGGAAAGTAGACTCTTACACTAGTAACCCCTTCCCTCAAGTTAATCCCCTTGAAGGTGCCTAAAAATGTTTAAGCATTGAGGGACCTTCAATGGCACTTGCATATTCTTAATCTTTAAGGCACATAAGACACCTATTAAGCTTGATGACCCTCACCGAAATTTCTCCCAAACTAATGTACAATTTGTAAAATTATATAACTAATTCACCGTGCTCCTATTTTAACTTTAGTATATGTTCAAATTTTAACTATAGTACTTGTTAGTTATCAATTTTGTATTTAGAGAACATTTTATTTCATACACATCCTACTTTATTTAAGTGTACCAACACTATTAATTGATTACCATATATACTAAAACCACCCAACACTTGTTTTCTTATTACATTGGTTCCATGCTACATAACACTAAAACAATAGTTCTACTGGAAAAAAATGGCGTCAATCTTATGCCATTGAATTCATCTCCCACATTATGAAAGGATGAAAACATAAGCATTGATTTTCACTTTTAATTAGTTATCTTGTGTTAGGGCATGACCCCACTACAAATCTAGAAGATGCTCCCAGTAATACCTTTGTTTCTCTATAGAATGTAGAGCCATTGACCCCCCACAATCCATGACTTGTCCTAGTGAATCCAAGAAGGTGGGTTACACCTTTTTGCATCTCACATATATGTAAATGAATAACTTTAAGTGGTTAGGGATAGTGTTGGGAAACCTTGGAAAATTATATACCCCCACCCACAAAAAATTACGGAAGGACATGCTTGTTGCATTGTGTAAGAGGAAGCATCTTGTTGAAAAATATCATTGCCAATGCTACACATTCACTACTTGAAGACACAAATGGAAAGGAGACTCTTACATTAGTGACCCCTCAAATCAATACCCTTTAAGGTGCCTAAAATGTTTAGGCATCTAGGGACCTTCAATGACACTTGCATATTCTTAATCTTTTAGGATCGTAAGATACCTATGAAGCTTGATTTCCCTAACCTAAAGTTTTTCTAAATAAGTGGAGTATAATTTGTAAAATTATGGCACTATAATCAAGAAGGAGGAGGGAGAGCCACCTTAATACAATTCTTAACTGTTTGACAACCTAATAACCACAACCAACTAAAACTACACATTCCTTAGAACACAAGTCTACCCACAACCCATTGAAACTACACCTTCCTTAGAGATAAGTTTGAGATTTACTTCTTAAAATTACATATTCTCAAACTTCAAAACATCTCCTTTACTTAAAGTGATAACTAAGGTTATCATTATGTTCTAGGAGGATCCTCCCTATCACATTAGGTAAGGTATCATAACTATTACCATAACCAAAGTGTTTGCATTAAGTCCATTTAGTAAGTGAGGATCCCTTTGATTTAGTCAATGTGTTCCCACAAACTTAGATGCTCCCACCAAAATGTTTCTTTATGCATGGTACCACTTAAGGATTGAAGTTTTTAAAGTTAATTTTCATGCAACTTTTATCCCTTAAGCACTTCAAAGTTTCTTTTCATGTAACATTTGATTAGAGACTCATTGCAATAATAAATTAAAGACTTCATCATTTCAGACAAACCTTTCATCCACTTTGCAACTTTAACATTAAAGCTCACGTACAATGGTGTGAGTGCTCTATGCCTCAAATAATATTTTAGATGTTTGATGTTTTTATCTAGATTTAAACTTACAACAATACTCCCATAATCATGGTTTTGTAAAGATTATACAATAATGTTCCCACACTTGTGATAGACCTAAGGTGTGACTTTTTATTAGATCCAAACCGTTTAGTGCAATGAATGCAACTTAAAATTAAAAGCTCAAATGAAATAACCGTTCTCTCTCCTTGTTATGAATTTTTCATTGAAGCCTATATTGTATCATGTATTACATGTGTTTGTTAATTTCACATTTTGTTCAATTGCGAGATATTTATTTACACTACTACAAAGCTATACATGTGGGTTCTATTAGCACTCCGTAAATTTTGTTCGACTGATAGACAAACGACAGAGGTAACCATTTCAACCTACTTATGAGCTGGGCACTAGCCTGCTCGTCTCATAGAGGGATCTCTCGTGTCACTTGATATTTCTTTGGCAATCGGCGGCTAGATTTAGTTTGTTTTGGGGTTTTTTATAAAGTTGTTGGCAAGGAAGGGGAGGGACACTTAGGGCTATGGAGTCGAAATTCTGAAAGTGAATGAAAACAATGACTAGCCAGTAGAACTCTCCATAGGATACATGCTAAATGAGGCAATGAATCTGAGTCATAAATTGTATTTAATCAGGGTGTAAGAGGAAGGAGAAAACAAATAACCGCATCAGAGCATTACTGAAATGAATTCTAAATTAGCTAGGAAGAAAATTACACAGTTTAAGTTGCTTAAGCCGAGAGCATCACAAGATGAATTATGGGCCTTTGATTCTCCAATTTAAACAAAAGAAAATGTAAATGGAATTAAAGAACACAGGAAATACATACAATGAAAGGAGACAAAACTCATATCATCACCATTAGAATCTTTTCATAGAGACTTCAAAAGCTTATGCATATTTATTCAATTTAGCTCCAGAAAATTACAATTGAGTTCAGAAACAACTAAAAGGTGCCCTTGCACTTCTAGCAACATTAATTCATTCGAAACTTCTAGCATTTATACAATTCGATTACAATGGTTGAACTGAAACGTTTCAACTTCTAAAACCGACTACAATAATTTCAACTGACAGTCTTGGTATGTGAACCGATTTACAATCATTAAACAAAAATGTTTCATAAACTAACGGTTGATTTTCTGACTATTTGGATTTTGTCTTCGCCATCTGTCTTGCTTTGATCTTCTGTCGAACCCGCCAATCTGGTGACACTTGGAGGCTATTTGTTGGTTCCTGGAAAATTTCACTTTGTCTTACCTAGCCACACTATCTCTTTCCACTGTAATTCAGAAGGGATATCGTAATCCATCATTTCCTTTATCAGGATTTCCAGGTCAATGCAAGTGGCATAAGTCATGGTTGGCAGCCCGATCTTCACTGTCTTGAACTGGTTTAAGATCTCAAAATCTATGGTCAAATATTCCACCAGATTTGTCCCCTTCAAGTTCTCCTCCAGGATTTCAAACTTGGAGGGATCCATTTTGCATTGGGCGAGGTGAGAGTTGCACTCCTCCTGATCATACAATTTCCTTTTGCCATCCCTAAATGGTGGGAGGCCTTTGACGAACAATTCTTCAAACATATCTTTGAATTCCTGTATGCTCTGGTCCATCTGCATGGCCTTATTATGGACTGATTTAAGCAGATTATGCTTGGAAATGACCCTCCCGAATCAAATGATCAACATGGTCCTATCTTTGACCTCGATGGTCTAATGTTTAGCAGTGGGAATGGAATTTATCAGATTTATAGCATTTTGGGCCCACTCTGAAGGTTTCTTTACTAGTGTCTCACCCACAACAATGCATCTGCTTCTGGCTGTGATGACCATGTTATCTTTGTCATCGGTGAATTTTAAGTATACCTTGAATTTAGCAAGTTCAGCAGTAATAGAGTCCCATATGACATGTTTGCCCCCCTGCAACAATCCTTTTCCTTTCAACCTTGTCTTCAACTTGTCTACCCTTTCCTGTAAAGCTTGATTCTCTTTCTGGAACTGGTCCATCTTTTCATCCTTTATTCTCATTTCTTGTTTCATCTTTCCTATGTCTCCCTTAAGGCTCTTGATTTCTTTTTCTTTCAGGCTAACTTGGGACATAGCCTGAACCAATCCATCAATACTTTTCTCAGTTCCTACATTAGAAGGTGCAACAACAACCATGTCTGATGCTCCTGTCTGCCCTTATGACCAATTTACCTTTTCCTTCTCCAACTGCAACACTTTGGTCTTGTAATTCAATGCTTCTTGTCGAAATGTCTCTTTCTCTTGCTCTAGAGCAACTAGCTCTGTTGTTTGTGGATGCTCTGTGGTAGACATCTTTAGCCTTTTCTTCATGCTTTGAATCATCTTGTCTTTCTCTTCTAAAGAAGCTTTCACCCCCTGAGGGCCTTTAGATTCTAATCTCTTGAATTGAGTATGCCAAGCTCCGTTGGATGCTTTTTCTTGTCTCAACTATCCCTCTAGCTTAAGTGCATGAGTTGTCAACCTTGAAACCTTTAATCTTAGACCCAGGTAGTCTGAATACAACATGTCACTTGTGTTTCTGTGGAATTTCACCTTGTATGGGGCACTGATGTTTTCATAATGCAGCTTGACCTCAGACACTTTATCATCATTTGCAATTGCTATGTTGAGTGTCTTCTTCTCTATATCTCTGACTGAGAACATAGAAGACCTATGTTGAGAAATATTTTCCACCTCATGTATCAACTCCCTTATTTCACTCATGGCCAAGCTTCCTTTCACAACATATTGCTTTGCTAAATCTTCTTTAGATTGGTAGACTGCTCTAGGTGCTTTATCAAAAATGTGCTTCTTGCTGCTGAAATCTCTTGAGATTCTTTCACTTTGGGGCATGCTTCTTTTACCGTCTTCCTCCTTGTTGGTGCCACTCTCCACCATATCCATACTTACTTGCTTCTTAGGCTCTTCTTCCTCCAGATCTACTATTTGTGGGGATTGTTTGATCTTTATATTCTTGGGAGCATTCTCCTAACTACTAGTGCCTAGGGCTTCTGAACTGCTTCTCTTGGTGTAGACAATTAATTTGGGAACTTGGAATGTCAGCTTCTGAGGGGTCTGCTGTGTTCGAGTCTGTTGTAGGGTTGTCCCCACTTGTTTTGTTTGAGCAGGATGCAAGATGGCTTCCATATCAACACATGTTTCCAAATTAGCTGATTTGTCAAAACCTTCCACATACTCATGTTCATAAGGGCCATGTTTTCTCATCAATATTCTTTTAGATATGACTTGATGTGGATCATATCTTCTCCCTTGTAGCTGTGCAAACCCAAACTCCTTGAGTTTGGCCTGGATCTAAGATAAGCAAGATCTGGTCTTCACAACAAATGGTCCTATGAGGAAAGGAAATTTCAGGTTGGACGCCTTGTGCATTTTCAGGAAATGTTATGTCTCTGAGATGATTCTTTTCCTGATGAACTCCAGGGAAAATACTCTAGGTGTCATAAATATAGGGAGAAGATAAGGTGCCTCTTGACAACCATATACCCAAATTATTGTAGAATGCATGAACACCACCTAATATCCCACTTTGTTTTTTGAATTTGGCTGTAAGTAGATTTTCATGTCCTCCAGGACTCTTGGCAGGATGGTGTCGAAGATCAAGCTATAAATTCTGGACATGATCTTATTTATGAAAATGAGCATTGTGATTCTTTTGAATTCCATGGAGATGAACGCTGATTCAGGGAACTCTTTCTTGTTTGTCTTTAGGAACATCTTCAACAAGTATGTGTAATACCTAAAGTGCCTTAGTGATTGTAATTTCACTAGTTGTTTGTGTACATTATCGGTTATGAATTTATCAAAACTGATACTGGCTGACTGACTGGATTCTGACTGAATTTTTTTTAACAAAAAACCTAATATGACCTCAACTACATATTTGTCATTATCTAGACCTAAAATATGACTGAGTATGGAATAGACCCACTGGATCTCAATAACCATGGCATTTACATTCATTGGCAGGGACAGACTCTCATAATACTTCTTGGGTTTGACAATTGTCTGCAAAAATAGGTTTTTGACCTCGGCGGGACACTCCTTGTAAACTATGACTATCTTTTCTTAAACAAAGGGTTTAGACGATGTGGAAGGGAACTCTGGTATGTCGAGGGCATAACGAACGAACGAGAAATCTATTCTACACATGACCTCTGATCCTAACCTATTTAAAAATACCCTCTCTTCCTGTGAGTATTGCTTAGCGCACCAGCTGACGAATTCTGGGAAAGGGAATGTGACTTCAACGATGTAAGGGACTATGGAGGCTTGGACCGATTTGAGAAAGGGTATTTGTCTCCCTACATGATCTGACAAATTGATTTTGGATACAGAGACGGGTGAGACAATTATTTCAGTATCAAACACATCAAAGTCCTTGTCAATTAGGGCTTCTTCGCTTGGCAGGGGATCTTGCTCTGTTATAGACAAAACGATGGGATCCATGGTGATGATGAAAAATACCTGTGAACGAGCGGAAAATGTGTGAATTTGGTGCACTGTTGAGCTTAGGTTCAACTGGAGCTGTCGCGCCACTTTCAACTTTTCAAATGATTTGAAAAACATAAAATAATGACGAGGGTCCCCTTCCTTATATACGCTTCTTGACATTGGGGATGAGGCAAAGTGTTTTGGGGTAGAACATTTTTCTCCCAGATATGCATTTGGTGGCGCCACGTGGTCTTGAGGAAAAACTACGATATTTCCATCAACCCACTTTCAAATAATTAAATCCCACGCTAGTTCTCCACCCGATATGGCTATTGACCATTGATTTGTGGTGCCTGAGATCCGTGGTCTGCCATGTCCCTTCAACTCCGTGCCTCCATTAGATTTATCCCTTTTCTGCTAGGTTTGGACCCGTCCTCCAATCTATCACGTCTCTACACTAGTTTAGTCCCTTGCTAAATCCATAGACTTGGATCCCATCAAACAATTGTTATGGTGATAACAGGTTCAACTTAATGTTGAAATCCTTATGAATATTTTGGGTTCATGTGAGCAAATAACTCTCACCATGGATCCTCACGAATCACATAGGCTAGTTGGGCACATGTGCTCCACTAATGGTGATTCCATCTAGAGTGGACATAACATTTCATATGTATCTACAACACATGACGTATTAATGTGGGGTAAATGATTTTAAATGCATCAAATGGTTAATATGTGCATGTACACATCTAAATATTGTTTTCTGATATTTACTAAATTCATATGTTTTTAATCATGTTCCACAGTTGCACACCCTCATAACATCCACCTTTCACTGCAACAACAACAACATCAACCATAACAACAACATAGCCCACCTATTGTACCACCTACTTGGAGGATATGCTTATGTACATTTATCACTTAAGATTTATACTATTTAATGCCTTATTGTATTTATGTTAGTTTAATTGTATTGAACAATTCATTTTTGTGTATTCAATGCCATATTCATCATCTAAATGTAGCACCACTATCCCACTAGGTAACAATGCCAATTTAGGTAATATAAACCTAAAGTATTTTTTGTAATGTTTAATTTATGTTAACTTCATATGCAGGATTGACAAATTTATTATTATTATTATTATTATATAGGGGCTAGTACATGCATTATTGATGTATGTATACAACATGATGTTTTTGTTCCTACAAGCACTCATAATGACACTGAGTTACCACCATGTAGTTTAATTAATCATGTCTATTGATTACACACATGCGTAGACTACATTCATCAAAATGAATTTTTAACTAAATATGTTTCTTTGACATGTTTCTATTTAATATTTTATGGGATTTTTTACCATGCCTTCTTTACCACCTCATGCAAGGTGGTGGGGTGGAGATCATAGGGCATAAATGTTGCTCAATATTAATATTATGACCCTCTTGTTGGGTATGTGTTATATTCTTTGCACGAGTAGTAGTGTCTGAGCGCCTGCGTCGGGCGTGCAGGGGGGCGGAGCCCCCCGCGCGGGGGTTCGGGGGCAGCGCCCCCGAAATTTTTTTTTGGGCCGACATATTTTCGCCGGGCCGAGCCGACATATTTTCGCCGGGCCGACATATTTCCGGGACGACATATTTCTGGGACCACATGATATTAGGTGGTTTTTCGGCACATGGTTTTTGTCGATGGTTTTCTATTTCCGGTTAAGGAATTAGGGTTTTGGACTAATCCAGGTCATTGGGTTAGGGTTTTGGATGCCGCTGGATCCTATATGTATATTGTATTGTAAACAGTGTAAAACAAATGTATCAATATAATATATGCTGGTTTTCCCGGTTTGGTTTCCAGGTGAAAAATCTCTATGTAATGTTTGTATTTGCCATTGTATCTTTTTTGTTATTTTCTGAATATCAGTTTGCAGTAGATATTGTACAAAGTTAGAATTTACATTTGGTATTAGAGCTTTATTGGCTTCAGGGGGACGCCTTTGTCGTCAAGGGTTTGGCTCGGGACTGTGATAAGCCTTGTTACAGTGGGAGATCTGCGGTATTGTTTTTCAGGTGAAAAGAAATGGCAAGC
>ML777279.1:1735118-1748368 GCA_009831015.1 Picea engelmannii | reverse complement strand
CACATCCACATGCGGGGGTAAATTTTGTTCAACCTTCCGCTGCTCAACAATACCAGAATTTTGAACACTTGAATACAGCCAACCCAACTCATCCATCGAAAAATACCAGGAAGAAAGGAAAGAATAGGAATAACAACAATCCTGGTCAAGGCGGAAATCATCCCCCACAACACCAACCCCCTGAGGGCAACCAGAACCAAGGGAACCAAAACCCCCAAGGGGGAAATAACAAAAAACGACAAGGGAGAAATAATGTTAAAACCATCCACCCTTGTGCCCTTTGTGGTGAGTTCGATCATTATACTCAAGATCCTTCCATTGGGGGAAGAAGGAACCACAATTCTCTTCCTTCATCGTGCTCCGATTTCATCAATTGACCAGCTCAAAACCATTGGTGACATCTGTCTTTTTTTTTTTTTTTTTGGTGTTTGTTGTTTCTTTTCATAGTTTTAATTTGTTTTCAGTTGATTCTAGCTTGTAGTTTGTTCTGTATTCTCTAACCTTTCCTTCCATAGTTGTCATGCCCTGCAAGACCCAACAGGGCATGTAAGCACCCTCGATTTTCTCACCAGGTGACGAATTGGGTGCGAACAATGTCTAAGAAAAATACTTCAGATATGAGAATATAGTCCAAAGAGCAGGCCACACCATCACCAAGGGAGAACAACTGAGGTAGGCACAACAAATAGGGGAGAGAGAGGTGAGTGAGTGTAATAGAATTCTATGGGGTAGGGTCTTATTTATAGTTAGGGAGAGGGGTTAGGGAAATTAAAAATTATAATTAGATATTGACATTTAATTAATATAAATATTAATTAAAATGTCAATTAATATTAATGTTAATTATAAAAACCCTAAACACATATAAAACCCTAATCACATTACATAAAACCCTAATCACATAAATTAAAACCCCAATCACATAAAACAAGAGGGAAATCAAAACAACAAGGGGTTACCTTTTAAGACAAAGTCAAGGGGGGTCCATAATGGCAAAACATGTCCACATGAGTCTCATAATGACCTATAAACTTTATTATCATTGCATAAGAGGGTACATCAACAATGTGGTCATGTCCATCTTCATAGGCACTCCTAGGTCTCATGGACCATCTTGGGAGAGAGGAAGATGATCACACATCAACACATCTTGGTATTACACCAAGATCTACCTGGTCAAAGACCAGGTTTCCCCAGAACACATCTGGGGGCCCTAGAAAAAATCTAGGGTCTTATCCACCAAGGTACAAGACCAAGGATCAACCCATGCATTAATCAAGGGTTCTCTGGAACACATCCAGGGGCCCTAGACACATCTAGGGACTTATATCAACCACCAAGGAACACATCCAAGGATCAATCCAAGCACCGGGCAATGATTCCCTGGAACACATCTAGGGTCCCTAGACACATCTAGGGACTTACTGCTTTGTCCTAGACCAAGAACCCCAATCATCTACTGGGGGCCCTCACAAGGGTATTTAGCCACGGTTCTCACTGCTTGGTCTCATACCAAGAAACCCCAAGAGTGTGTTGGGGGCCCTAGTCCACAACTAGTGTCTTTTTCATCCTCTGGAGAATGGATCTTATAGATTCATTAATTTCAACAACTATCCTCCCTCAACTTTGGCTTTGTGAGCATATTATTATCCAATATTTTGATAGGAGAAATGCTCAATTTCTTTAGGTGAAGAGTGCATGTTTGGGATCAAGTTCAACACTAGGAGGACCCAATTTTTTGGCTGATTGAAGAAATAGATGTGGAAGATTAGCATAAATGTTGCATGTAACATACAAAAATGTGTGGTTGAGCAGTCAAATAGAAGTAATATGGAGCATAAAATCTCAGGATTACAGATTTACCCAATTTATTCGAGAATTGATAAAAATATATCTAAGAAGATAAATAATGAGGAGGGGCCTTGGGATTTTATTTAATGGTGACCTTTCACATAAATTTGTGTCTTTATTTGTTTATGTGATGTACCTTTTAATAATTATTTTTATATACCAAGTTCTATAGTTTAGGTATATTTTATGAATTATGTATATTTAATATGCATAACATTGCCTTCCCCTTTTAGAAATTCTTTGTCCTCAAAGAAATTCTAGATGATTTTGTCTTCCATTGTGGAGAGTCATCTTGATCCCAAATTGTTGAATACATGTAAGGTTTGTTTTGTAGCAGAATAATGAGATTTGTGATTTATTTAGTGAGTGATGCAAGTTCACTAACCCATATAATTTCAGTTCTTCCCTTCCCAATTGAAGTCCATACATTGTTCTTAGAGGTTTGTGGCATAGGTGCCTAGTTGAATCAACCATTCTACTCCTAATACCATGTCCATCCCATTGAGTGGCAGAGTCTAACACCTAGTTTGTACTTCCAAGCTTTGAATCGGTATAGAGACTTTATGTCACCTTTATATCCCTTTGACTTGTTGACTATCAACAATCTTGACAATGAGATCTTTCACAGGGTACACAAAAAGTTTTAGTTGTTTGGTGAGATTGATATCTATGAAATTGTGTACTTCCAAAGTCTAAAGGATAGTGATATTTTTATTCTTTAAGCTTCCCTTGAGTTTTAACATCCTTGGTTCCATTTTTCCTATAATTGTTGCAAGTGATATTGTGGGTTGTTCGTTTTGAATGCTCAAGTTTTTACCATCGTTTCTTAGAAGAGATGGGGTATACTTTACTATAGATGGTTGCAATTCTTCCTTTTGGATTATAACTTCATCATGGACCTTTGATTCTTCTTCCTAACATGTTTTCCTAATGCACGTGATTGAGGCTAATGACACCTTTCGTGAATTTTCATCCACATCAAAGTCTAACATGTCTTTTTCAGTGGAAACGTCTATTTCTTTCCCATCTTTAATTTTGCAATGATATAAGTGATTGGATTCACATCTATGTCTTGGAACCCAATTCTTACTACATGTTCCACAATTCTTTTCTTTCATTTTTCCTTCTTCACCACAATTTCTACTAGAGGTATCTAATTATCTTTCAGCTTCATATCTATTTCACCCCTCCCCCATTCAACAACTAATAAGGAGCAGGTGGCAGTTAATTTCCAAAAGGAAATTTTTTTGGGGGTTTGTCGTTAATTTCCCAAAGGTTTTTGGACATATGTATTACATAATAGCCTTTTTGGGGTGGCAGTTAATTTCCAAAGTTTTTTTGATGAATGTATTACATAATAACCTTTTGGGGGTTATGCTGGTTTAAGGACATGAGTTGGGGATACATGAAATATGATGGATAAAAACACTCAAGTATAACTTTTTTGGGGGGACAAAATGTATTATTTTAGTTTTAAAAGAATTAATACAATTTACAAATTTTGTTTCTCTATGAATTTAGATTTTCAAATTTGACTAAATATCTATTTGATGTTGTTATAATTGTAATATTTTCTAGCTAGGTAGCCATTTATCGTGTACTAATTATTTTATTATAAATAAATTTTATTGAAAATGTAATTTTTTATTTAACACGTTTTTTTATGAATTGTCCACTTAATTTATTGTTGTCAATTGAAATGCAATTTTTCTGGAAACTTTTGATTCTAGAAGGGTTACATGATTATATACCCTTCTCACAGAAATTAGACCCTACCCTTCAAATTTGATCACTGCCTGTGAATGACACCCACCTCATTTTATCATCGCCCAATATTAATTCACTTTTGGGCTTGGGAATTAACTCTTACACATTTTCGAATGCGAACGGGCTTTGCACCGTCAATCCTCATCTCTCTCTGTTTTGATCCCGTGATGTGATTTAATCTCTCACTCGATCAACGAGTAATGAGGATCTTTACTTTGAGTATGATCAACGATCAATGGATCACTTTTGTGGCTCCTTTTTACTTCTATGAAGTGAGATCCAACGCTCAAGATCCTCCTCATGCTAGATCAGATGGTCGAAATTAAATTTCCTATAGAATCAAATTATTTATGTAATTCCTTCTATTTAATATTACACTCTGGTTAGAAAGAATTTGGTTTGCTACTGGAGAGAGATTGTTACACATCAATCACAAGAACGATTTTATTGAGAGATATAAAACACACATGAATGTTATTAATGAATTCAAACTCGACATTATATTCATCCTAATCTAGAACTCAAGATAAAAACTATCTCAGAGTTCTATGTATTCAATACACCTACTCTCACTCCTTATAACTCTTCTCTCTCTCCTGGCCTACTTTCTCCTTAAATGGCCAATCTCACTCTCTATGGCCTAACTACTCAATGGGTGGCCTATCTCAAATGTCGTCAAGGCTTACAACTTTATACAAAAGATACTAAAACTGAAATTTGTTTCAGATCAACTAATTCTTCCACAAAGTTCTAACTTTAGGATCCTCAAGAGATCCATAACAAACCTAAGATATCTCAACTCACTCACAACTCTCGAGATCTCTTCATAGAAGTAGATTTGATTAAAATTAATCAATCATCACATTCATTAATAAACCCTATCCTATGTCTCTCTTCTAGAAATCAATAGAGCATAGGAAAATACAACAATCCAAACCTCATGGAACCAACTCCCTTAGTAAAATGAAGACCCCCTAGGTCTTGTTAAAATGACTAGTTTTTAAAGGCAGGATGCTTCTGTATCAATTATGGTGCATCATAGTTATCCCCGAACTTTCCTTGGAGTTTGTATTTCATGTCTTCCTTCCACTTAAAGTCTTTTCTATTGCCAATGAGCTTATCTTTCACTCGAATTTTTAGAATTTTCATGGAGTTTAAAGTTCAATTTAGAGACCATTGGAAGTGACATACTCTCGTGATAACCATTGAATGGCATCACTCTACAACCAATTTTTTTTCTACTACGAATGATATTTTACTGCTCCAATGTTTTCTCAATGTTTTACCTATAAAACTCATCATCATCAAATTTGAATTCAACTCTACTTAAACAGACTGATATCCAATGTTTGTCTTCGTAGGTGATATTATTTGATAAATATTGTAATAGTGGAGTGAACATAGGTTTTTGGATTTTCTTTGAGTAGAGTAAATCACAGAGTTTAGTGAATGTGGTGTTTTCATTACAGAGTAGGCCCAACACTTTCATACTAGCAGAATTGGCAACTTGGCAGGATCGTACTCGCGTGACACGGGGTTGAGTTTTCTGACCTCTACCACTATAACCTCTAGGTGCACCGCACACCACCCGAGAATGAAACATGGGCTAGGAAAGGTTTGAACCAACGACGTCGCAAGATGTTCCTTAACAATACACTCTATCACCAATTGATCTACACCCCTGGGGAACACTTTCAAGTATGTTAAAATAAAAATAGGAAATAATTATCTCAACTATCGATGTAAATACGCTTTGATTCGTTATTATTATTCTTATGAAATGACGATAAGATTAATTAATGTCTTGAATTTAGGAAATTGCAGGAACTCGGAACATGACTTATGGAAACAAGGAAATTGACCATAGAAAAGACAAAAGGTAAAAGTTTTGACAACATCAAAGCTGAAATGGATGTAGATGAAACAAGAACAAAAGGATGGAGGACCTAGGCATGAACAATGTTCAAATGTAGAGACAAAATGATGAGTGATGAAAACCTATAGCACAAATATCAAACATGGAGGCTGGAAAGTTTTTACATGTCCATCAACAAACCTAAGGAAAAAGAATTGTGTATAGACATGCATAAATTCATCTACATAGTTACTTGTGACTCTCAACTTATTGTAGTGGATCTTACCACATATTCATATTAATTTACTTATTTTTAATTCCTCTTCTTCTTGTTACTTGATCTTTTTGATTAAGGTTGGTTGTCATTGATTTCAACCCTTGAAGAAATTCCAATAGGGAATTCCGTTGGTATGTGGAACGTCACATAACTCCTCATGGTTAGAGAGTTATGGCCATGAGAAGTTGGAGAACCCAGGTTTGGGTAATGGACCCAAGTTTGTTTGATGGATAATGTTATGAGTTTTGATATATTTTCAGGTAATACTATTCTATATGGATAGTACATGTCATGCCATTTCTAGAGGTATGTGGAACGTCACATAACTCCTCACGATTTAACAGTTATGGCCTTACGAAGTTGGAGGACCCTCAGATGTCATCTAGAAGCCCCAAAAGGTCAAAGTAGTCAAAGTGGTTTAAGAGATTTTAGAAGGTAAATAATAAAGTGAAGTGATGAGTGTACTATAATTCAAAGTGAATACAAAAGAAATTATTTAAATAATAAATTTAATGGAGAAATTAGAAGTGGGTTAACCCTAAAATAAGGAAAGTGGGCAAAGTGACCTAGAAGATGCTTCTAAGGAAGCTACTTGGAGAGTATAAATAAGAGGCAAGGCTCTCTCATTTAATATCACACTTCAGAATATTGAATATATATAGGTGACTGAGGTAACTAAAGGATAGCTAAGCCGAATTTATGAGGGAAGGTGAATAAAAGAAGGCCGGAATTCAAGGGAGGATAAATTCTTTTGATGATGCTTCTAAGGTATGTTATTTATAGGTCATCTCACCATTTTCACAATAACTTTTTTTCTATAATGATTCAGACCATGAAATGGATAGGTCATTGAGGAAACATATCCAAGTATCTGCGGTAAAAATTTCAGCTTGTGGGTCCTTGTATTTTTGGAGTTACACTCTCTGGGAAATAGGGTTTGTGGCTAGTCCTGAAACTAGTCTAAAATAGGTGTTTCAGGTAAAAACGTCATAAATTCTTCATAAAAGATCCAAATTCAGTAAGAAAAAATGTGTTGGTTAGAGTATAGTCTTTAGTATTCTTTGTAACATTTTCAGATCCATTCAACAAATATTCCGTGCAGGGAACACTCTATAAGGCCTCTCTCTAGAATAAGACAAGATTCAACAAGGTATGCCATTTTTGCTATAACTCATTTTCTAAGAGGTTCCAAGTAGTGACACCTGGAGGAATTTCATAAAACAAACTGAAGAACATTGTGTACTATTTTCATATCTTTATTCATTACATGTACATAGTTATGATTACTTCAAGTTAGGGTTGTTGACTAATCCCAAACTAGTCATGTGAGACTAAAGAAAAGTTTGATGAAAATGCTAGTCTTTTGTTGTGAAAGTTAAAGAAGGTTTGTAGGTATGTGATCATATACACCATTTCTATTACATATTTAAAAATCATATTTGGATGATGAAATTGATGAGGGATTTTGGTTAAGGTACATGTTGGGTACATGGTTGAGACAAGTAGTTGAAGAGTTGGCACATACACGAGGTGTATAGTTGATGATGTTGGTACATATTGATGAGTAGTTGATATGTGATTGGTACATACTTGGTACATGGTCAGATGCACTTGTTTATGGTACAAGTTGATTACAGGTTGTTTGGTACAAGTTGGTGCATGGTTGATGCACTTGTTTATGGTACATGTTGATTACAGGTTGAGGTACAGGTTGATGCATGGTTCAGGTTTATTGGTACAGGTTTACATCGATATATCTCACAGTGATAGTGACATAGTGGTTCCATCATTCTACTTCTACTTCAAGGTGGTTGGACGAGGCAAGGACAGGTGGTTGTAGCCACCTTCCAGTTGTAGTCGTAGAACATAAGGCGTTGTAGCCTCCTTCTGGTTGTATCTAGAGAATAGGGGAGTTGGAGCTACCCTCAGGTTATATCCTAAGAAACAAGGGGGTTGGAGCCTCCTTCCAGTTGCAACTGGAAAACAAAGGAAGTTGGTGCTTCCAATGAATGTAATTCTTCAAGACATATAAGAAAAAGACTTCCGTGGTTTTCTCCCGCTATGGATTTCCACGTAAAACACTGGTGTACTATGTATGTGTATGATTGTTCATTTGTTCATTGCTTATTTACTCTGCAGTTATTGGATGATCATGCTACATTGATATAACACTTGGATTATATGATTAAAAAGGATTAAATTGCTCTATTATTGATTCACCCCCCCTCTCGGTAATCCAAAAATTGGTATCAGAGTAGGTTCCTTCATAAATCAATTTAACCACTGAAAGGTAGATCATGGAGAGAAACAACTTGTATGAAAATGGAATACCATAGTTCAATGGACAAAAGTATGCATTTTGGAGCATAAGGATGAAAACATATATACATGCACAGGGATTTAAAATTTGGAAATCAATTGTAGATGGATACACAACACCAACAGTTCCGCCAACAAATGACAAAGCAATGAAACTCGGTCAGAATAATTCCAAAGCCAAAAATTCACTTTTGAATGGTCTTAATGAAATGGTATTCACCAAAGTTTCACATTGTAAATACGCTAAAGAGATTTGGGACAAACTTCAAAATATTTATGAAGGAGATTCAAAAGTCAAAGAAAAAAAACTTCAAACTTACAGTGGTCAGTTCAAAAAACTTAAGATGAAGGAAGATGAGAATATTGCATCTTACTTTTTATGAGTTGATGAAACAACAAATGCAATCATAGGATTGGGAGAAGAAATCAAAGAATTTGTAATTATTCAAAAACTACTAAGATCTCTTCCTATGAGATTTGACCCTAAGATATCAGCACTAGAAGAAAGATTAGATCTAAACTCAATAAGCATGGACGAATTACATGGAATCTTCACAACATATGAAATGAGAACTGAACAGGAAAATCCAGATATAAAATAAGTAGCCTTCAAAGCATCCAAAAAGTCAAAGCAAAATGGAAGGAAAAAATAAGAACATAGCAGCAACAATGACGTCTTAGAAGATGATGAAGAAGTGGCCAACTTTGTCAAAATATTGAACAAGGGAACTGACGGTAGGTATAGAGGTAAGCTTCATTTAATTTGTTTTAATTGTGATGGTATTGGTCATTTTTCTAAAATATGTCCTTATAAGAAACAAATAAATGATGAAGGTTACTCAAAAGGCAAACAAACATATAAAGGAAAAAGAACCACAAAGAAAGTTTTCAAGAAAAGCTTATGCACCAAAGAAGACATATCATCATCATAGGAAGATGAAGTTAGTGACAGTGAGACATAAAGAGTTCTATTCATGGCAGTAGAAGACTCTGATAAATAAGACTTCGAAGAAGAATATGAAGAAGCTGAATAAGAATATGAATAATTCAAAGAAGAAACTGAAGAGGCGGAAGTTGACTACCAAGAAGAATTAATGTGTGCCATAGAATTTATCAGAAGAGAAAAGAAGAAAAACAAGAAAAACAAGAAACCTCAAGCATAACTAGAAAAGAAAGAAGACACTCAAGTGTTGGCATGTTTTACAGGAAGAGTGCACTTGTCATTGATGGCAAGAACAACAACGACGATGGGAAATAGGAAAGCAACGACGAGAGTTCGAAGATTCAGACTTTAGAAGATATGCAAGGAGTGCACAGATCCACAATTCAGATAAGTGTCAAAGTGACTCTTTAAGGAGTCAAAGGAGTAGAAGGTGAGAAATCTCAGAAGGAAGAGTGACAGTGGTCGTTGGATCACCAGTATAGAGGATCAACAACCGTCCGATCAAATCAAGGTGCACAAGCCTTAACGCTTTGCGCACATAGGAGAGAGAACTTACCAAAGTTACGATGTCCCAAAGTAATTTGAGACCGTTCATCACTAGGAAGAGAGTATGGTATGTTGATCGTCGAGAGATACATGTTAGTAGACAATGAGTTCAGGAGGGAGAAAAGTTTGAGATTTGAAATCCCTAAAGTCTAGAGAGTCGGCGAGCCGGAGTAAATTTCGGTCGTCAGATAATTCTAAAGTGGAAGAACATGATGAGTTGGAAGAAGGGCGCGCTAATATTAGCGGTCGATAATCGAGCGCTCAGATCTACGGTTGAAGGGGCATATCGAACCCCCTCAACCTTTCTACCTTTAACCATGGAGGGGGGTCCAAGTTGGTGGTATTTCCCATGTGGGACCCTCATATGTGTCACCTTCTTGTCAAATCATACTCCCTTCACTCATTACCACTTACTGCCTAACCCCCCCTTCGAGTAAACCACCAAACCACTCATACATACCACCTTCGTTCTCTGACGTCACACTCCACTACCCGCTACACGTCACACTCCACTACCGTGCTCTGCCTCCACACTCCATCACATTGCCTACACATCACACCCACGCCATCAAAGACACATGGCACAGTCAAATAATGACAAGTTTCAAGTTGAAATCGACATTTTAGGCTAGTGAAAATCACTAATCTGAGTGACACGTGGTAGACACTCAGCGTGTGCGACATCATCAAGTGACATAATAAAGTTACGTCACTCCGAGAGTTTTACTTCGAGAGTTTCACCACCAGCATATGCCTAAAGTCTCAAAGTCCTGAATGCCGAAGTCTCGTAGTGGACATAAGTCATCTGATCTGAAGATCACTTCGGGTGCATTCTCAATCGTTGATCAAATATAATGGAAGGATAACATAAGTAGAATAGCTGAAGTGTAGAAATTTTAATACAAATTATGTATTGCATGGATTCTCCTGATCTAACAATTATATGCCACTGTTAAATACATAATCGCTTCTACTAAAAATCTTGTGGAATTTAAAACATGATCGCCAATTGCAATATCAAGAAGAAATATCAATCACACATAACACAGATGTTTTACTGGGAAAGCATAAAGCTAAAAACCCCACTATCATATATTATGTATATATCATGGATCATGAAACAATCTCATACAAAAATCTAATCCAAGAGCTCTCAGTACAATATATAATCATCTCATACTGTCATACAAAAATCAACAAATACATGTTCCAATTCTCTGCCTCCAGACAACCTGCCTCCTCTGTGCAATCCTTGCAATGAAAACCCTGCAAATGAATTCGAATTCCTCTTACCTAGGCTGCCCAGTGCTCATGGGCACATCCACTGTGTGTGATTGCATGAGTGCACTTCACTCAAATCACAACTGATAGCCAAACTGTCCCTTTCACCTGTTATCTCAACTGGGTCTCCATTGGATCTGACATGCATGTAGTTAACAAGGGTAAATCTCTAGTTGCATGTGAGATCACTGATTGTGAATTAATTAATAATTAATTCACTGAACTCTCACTAGTGTAAGTTCAGTTACAACTAGTACAACTGAGCTTAACTCACTTAATTGAGTTAAACTACTTCACAACTCACATAACTACACTTATAACTCTGTTACAACTTCAAGTCACTTAGTTACAACTAATTCAACTTCCATGTCCCACCAGTCAACCTTTGAACTCGAATTTCCTATAGCTAACTGATTTTCCATTTCAGTTAACTATTTTCAAGTAATTATGAGATAATAGATTAATATTTATTGTCCAATTTATTTAAGGGAAAAATAAATTAGACACTCATTTCTTGTTGACTTTTCAACACTCCCTCTCAACAATAAAGGGATTATCCTTCACCCCAATCTTGTCTCTATGGTATTCAAATTTTCTCCTGGTGAGCGCCTTCATTAGAATGTTTGCATCCTAATCTTCTGTAGGAATGTACTGAAGCAACATGATTTTCCGCTGCACACAATCTCTAATGTGATGATACCAGATATATATATGCTTAGATATATCATGAAACACAAGATTAATCGAGAGTTTAACAACTTTGATTATCACAATGAATCATTATCAGATCTAAATGAGAACCAAACAAACCAACCAAGATATTTCTCATCTAGATAGCCTCACATGCATCTTGACTCACTGCCATGTATTCCACTTCCATTGAACTAAGTGCCACAGATCTCTGCTTCCTTTTGTACCAAGAAACAATTGTAGATCTGATACTAAAGATCCCCCCTGATGTGCTCTTTCTGTCTATTGGGCTGCCTGCCCAATCTACATCCGTGAAGCCATGCAACTTCACCTCATCCATCTGTCTGTACCATAATCCATCCTCATATGTGCCCCTCAGGTATCTCAGGACATGCTTACCCACCTTCCAAAAGAGCTTGGTAGGCTTAACCATCGCTTGAATTAGACGGTTAACCGCATAGAAAATGTCCAGCCTCGTGTTCACTAGATACATTAGTGAACCCACTAAGTGTTGATAGATAGTAGCATCCACTACCTCTCCAGAAGTAGCATCCTCTTTCTTCCAGTTTCTTGGAAAAGGAGTATCCATGGGTTTGCAGCCCTCCATGTGAAACTTACCCAGTATCTCCCTTGCATACTTTTCTTGAGACACAAAAAGTTCACCATCTCGCTGCCATATTTCCAATCCAAGGAAATAATGAAGGAGGCCCATATCCTTCATCTTGAACTCCTTTGGAAGATCCTCCTTGCATGAGTGTATCAACTGATCATCACCAGTTAGTATTAAATCATCAACATAAAGAACAATGATTAAAATCTTACCCTTGTAGATCCATCTTGAACCTACCACTGATTTGTCAACCGGTCTTGGGACAATTACCCATGCATTGTTTTTGACAATGGAGTCATACTCCTCCACCATTGCATCAACCCAGGTGGGATCTTGCACTGCTTCATGAAAGGAAGATGGTTCATTCACAATACATTTTCTCATGAGAGCCATGTATCCAGTAAATTGATCAGGAGATTGTCTCTATCTGCGCTGTGAAGTAGGGGCTCCTACATTCCGTGCAACATCTAGTCTCAATCTATTAGCTTTCGTGGTGCGCTTTCTGATGGATGGATCTGCATGAGTGGCTTCTTCCACTCCATGAACCTCCTCATGTGGCTGATCCACATCTTGAGACTCATCTTATGGAACCAATAGTTCCTCCTCCGCATGCAAGTCTAGCTCCCTCTCAAGCGACAACCGCATGGCTTTCCCCTCATCGAATTTTATATCTCGTCGCATAACAATCATCTTACTGTTAGGAAAATACACATGATAATTATGGTGTGTTTTTGTGTACCCTACAAATATCCCAACTTCAATAGTCGGTTCCATCTCTTTCCTGGCATCCTTGGTCACATGCACATAAATAGATGAGCCAAAAATCTTAAAATGAGAAACATCAGGTTTCTTACCAGTGAAAGGTTCTTCAGGTGTACTCATGCCAAGTACTCTATGATGACAAAAGTTTTTCACATAAACCACGGTGTTGCATGCTTCTACTGATCCAGGTGGATATCGGTGGCCACCCACCTTTTCCGACTGGCTCAAAATAGTTTTCTGGCAATTTTGGCAATTTACTATTTTTAGTAGATTTTAACTTCCGAGGCCATTTTGAGGGCCTAAATGAAGGTTTTTTGAGATCAAGGTTCTCAATGATATCCAAAGGCAT
>ML777279.1:1684494-1730556 GCA_009831015.1 Picea engelmannii | reverse complement strand
CACCAAGGCTGTAGGGGAAAATTCCTTTGAGCTCAGCATTCCACCATTCCTTGGTTTGCACCCAATGTTCAATGTGGACCGCCTTCGGCCCTACTTTCCACCTCTACTAGACACATCCGACATGGCAGAACAACTCACACCAATAGAGTTAAATCCAGACTACATGGAACAAGCTAGAACTGATCAGATCATGGATACATAGATCAAGCACACCCGAAAACAAAGGATACCGCTATATCGAGTTGTCAAAGCAGGCCAACTCCTTCACCAAGGAAAATGGCTCACCAGGGACCAAGTTCAGCAGAAGTTTCCTCATCTCATGGAGGAAATCAACGCAATGGGGACCATTTATTCCTAAGGAGGGAGGATTGATCCAAGTGGATATCGGTGGCCACCCACCTTTTCCAACTAGCTCAAAACAATTTTCTGGCAATTTTGGCAATTTACTATTTTTAGCAGGTTTTAACTTTCGGGGCCATTTTGAGGGCCTAAATGAAGGTTTTTTGAGATCGAGGTTCTCAATGATAACTGAAGGCATGATTGAGCCCCCAAAATGAATCTCCTCGATGATACCTTTCCAATGAGCTATCACACGCCTAAAACGGAGATCGTATGCAAAAGTTACGACCCCGGGAAGTTGATGTACTAACTTACCCAAACGGGGCCCACATGACTTTTGGCGCTTCATCTCCTAGGGTTAGGTTTTTGGATGTATATGAATTTTGGCATTCTCGTCTATTGTAAAAAGGCCTCTAGAGCCTCATTGTAATCATCTTCTCACAGATGCGAGTAGCAACCACATCTCTTCTCAGAGATAAGCTACCAACGCCTTAGCTAGTTTATTTACATTCTGTCTGTAAGCATATTTCAGTAATTTGTTATTAATGAAATGAAGTCTTATTTCCGCTGCATCTATGCATTTATGTGTATTTCTGTATTTCATTGTTTTCCTACATAAATCCAGATCATCTACCCACAAATGCAATGGTAGGTCCTGATCATGCAACATCGCTTGTGCTGCACCCACGATCATTCTGTTCTTCCTCTCCGTGACCCCATTTTGTTGTGGGTTATGAGGTGCTATGAGTTCTCTTTGAATTCCTTCTTTGCTATAGAAGTCTTTGAATTAGTTAAGGATGTATTCTCCACCATTATCGCTCCTCAGATCCTTCACTTGCTTCCTCGACTCTTTCTCCACCAATGCTTTAAACTGACAGAACTTTGAGAATGTTTGATCCTTCTTCTGCATGAAGAAGATCCAACATTTACGAGAAAAGTCATCACCAAAAATAACATAATACTTATGTTTTTCTATTGAAGCAACTGAGAATGGTCCACATATGTCTGTGTGAATTCTCTCCAGGATCATCAAAGCATGGTTTTCCTTTTCATGAAAGGTGGACTTTACATACTTCCCCATGGTGCAACCCTTGCACTGATCTAACTGAGAAAGTTTTCCCATTGGAAGTCCAGTAGATATTTGTTGCATGATCTTCAAGGCTACATGACGAAGATGGTCCAATCGCCTGTGCCATAATTCTCCCTCATCCCGGCTCACCACTTTTTCTGCCTTGCCCATCATGGCAGCACAACCATCTACCTCCAACATGTAGAGATTCTTAACTCAAATCCCTGTCCTCTTGACTTGACGCGTTGTTTTATGTCGCAGAAAAGCTTTTCCACCATTGAAAACAACGTCATATCCTTTGTCCTCCAACATTGCAACCGAGGCCAGGTTTTTCTTCAGATCTGGAACATGCATAACATTTTTCAATTGAAATGGTTTACCTGGCTCCCTCTGAAAGGTAATGGTACCAATACTAGTCGCACTGTATCATCCATCGTCGCCCATCTCTATATGCATTTTGAGATCTCTCTCCTCCAAGTCACTAATGTGGAAGGAAGCACCACTATCCAAATACCACACCGATCCCAATGCACTTGAATCCATGCATGCGATCAAGGAGAAGTCAAGTTCAAATTTTGAGGTAAGGGCCTCACCAGTTGCAGATCCAACAACCTTCTTGTTCTTCTTCTTCTGCGAACAATTAGTAGCAATATGCCCATGTTCATGACAGTGAAAACACTTCACTTTGGAAAAATCCAGCTTCTTGCCTTTAGACTCGGATTTTGAATGGAATTTATTCCCCTTCCCTTTCCTTGCCTTGGTAGCCAAAGAACAATCCTCTTCATCATCATGCTTTTATGAAGAGCCATCTCTGGTGTTCCGCCTGAACTCCTCCTGCACTAGATCTGACCATAGTCGTTCCCAATTTGACAATTTTTCCCTTCCATTGAAAGAGTCTTGATAACTCTGCCAACTCTTGGGAAGTGCTAGGAGAGCCAAGCTCACCAAATAATCATCAACGACTGCTATTCCCACACACCCCAACTCATCCCGACATTGGACAAACTTCATGAGATATTTTGGAATGGAGTCACCCTTCTCCATCTTGATCTTCTTGAGTTTATCTTTGATCGCCAATTTCCTATGGTCACTATTGTTTTGGAATAGATCCGTCAAAACCTTCCACATTGCATGTAGTGTGTATTTTCCATGGAGGCTTGAGAAAATGTGGTATTGTACTCCCTCCAACAGAATCCTCCTCACCTTTGCCACTTTCTTTTTCCATGCATCAATATTTGCAACATTTGCGACATCTGGCTTAGGAACATCTTTGTCAATGAATTCCTTCAAGCCATTGTCTTCGAGTACTGGCTCCATCCCGTCTGTCCAAGCAATGTAGTTTGAGATTCCCTCGAGTGCATACTCTAACCTCAAGCCATTGAAATCCATTTCGATCTTGAATCAGCTGTAGCACCAAGAAAGGATTTCTACAAATTTGAATTCTATCCAATCACAAACTCAGCTTCTGCAATCTTCTGCGCTCTGGTACCATGTAGAAGTTTTAATACAAATTATTTATTACCTAGATTCTCATGATATAACAATTATATGCCACTGTTAAATACAAAATTGCTTCTACTAAAAATATTTCGGAATTTAAAACACGATCGCCAATTGCAATATCAAGAAGAAAGATCAATCACACATAACATATGTTTTACTGAGAAAGCATAAAGCTAAAAACTCCACTATCATATATTATGTATATATCATGGATCATGAAACAATATCATACAAAAATCTAATCCAAGAGCTCTCAATACCATATACAATTGTCTCACACTATCATACAAAAATCAACAAATACATGTGACAATTCTCTGCCTCCATACAACTTGCTTCCTTTGCACAATCCCTGCAATTAAAACCCTGCAAATGAATTCGAATTTCTCTTTCCTAGGCTGCGCATTGCTCATGGGCACATCCAATGTGTGTGCGATTGCATGAGTGCACTTCACTCAAATCACCACTGATAGCCAAACCGTCCCTTTCACATGTTATCTGAACTGGGTCTCCACTGGATCTGACATGCATGTAGTTAACAATGGTAAATATTCAATTGCATTTGAGATCACTAATTGTGAATTAATTAATAATTAATTCACTGAACTCTCACTAGTGTAAGTTCAGTTACAACTAGTACAACTGAGCTTAACTCACTTAACTGAGTTAAACTACTTCACAACTCACATAACTACACTTATAACTTTGTTACTACTTTAAGTCACTTAGTTACAACTAATTCGACTTCCATGTCCCTGTTATAGCAAGATTTGCCTCACCATTGCTATCTTGCACATAAGGCCTTTTTCCATTTCCCTATGCAGACTTATCATTCCTTTTTGAAAAATCCAGAGCTAAAAATAAAAAAATTTCCACATATATGCGCCCTATCAGCTATATAGCAAGTGTATACGCAGGCTGCTCCACTACAACCCGCGTACATCGGGATTTGTGCCAGAAAATATAAAAATGTAGTCGAGTTTCCATGTCACGACAAGAGATCTCTGATCCTTGTCCTTCCATTTACTGGAAATGTCTCGACTCGGCCCTTCAGTTTCATTTTGAAGGCTATAAGAGCACAATTTGGAGCTTTGGAAAAGAGGAGAAAGCATTCAACTTTGAGAGCAAAGTTACTTTGGAGAAATTACTTCATATTGAGTCTGCATCCCTTTGTCCCTCAAGTATGAATATAGTGTTTAGCCCCCAAGCTCTTTCCCTATTGTTGAGAGAACGTCATTGTATCTATCCTTTGAGCTTGCTTTTGGTGGAGGATTGAAGTGGGGGAGGCCCAGTTGGAAGGAACTTGGTTCCTTGGTTTCGAACCATCCTGACACAAAAGTCTATAATGTTGACACTTATGTTGATCAATTATTAATAGAAATACTCCTTTCCCGTCCTATTGGTATCATGAAAATATATGATTATTATCCATGGGCATGTTTGTAATGTTTATTAATGGATTATGCTATTTTATGTGCTAACCCGTTTACATTATCACTATATACTTTCTTTTCCTGTTTGTTGAGAACTTATTGCAGGTATAAAGCTTTGGGTCGAAGTGCTCAACGATGGAACATCATCAAATGTTGGATCGAGGTAGGCCTCTTTCTTATCTTTCACATTAGTTTATATAGCATACAATGGAATTGAGTTGATTTCTGCAGTCATACCTGTCTGTTGTGGTTTACCCTTGGCCATAGAGAGTTTTTCCCTCGTAACAGAAATGACACAAATCCCGATGTACATGCGCTGTAGTGGAGCATCCTGCGTATACGCTTGCTATATAGATGATAGGGCGTGTATATGTGGAAAAATGTTTATTTTTAGCTCTGGATTTATCAAAAAGGATTGATAAGTTTGCATAGGGAAATGGAAAAAGGCCCTCTGTGCAAGATAGCAATGGTGAGGCAAATATTGCTATAAGAAATGTCCCCTAATGTGTGAGATCAGAGGAGTAACTGCGATGACCGAAATACATTATAAATAACCCAGGTGTGGAGTGGTAGAGAACCAGCTGGAAAAACTCGATTTCTCATTACTTTCTTTACTGACTTTGCATACATGGCTGCCAAGAATACAATGCAGATCCATGTGGAAAATATACCAAATAAGTGTTTGTGGCCATGAATAGGCAGATGCAATTGCGGTTATATGCCAAAATATATCATAGTCATGAACAACACCCAGTGAAACCACTCTCAAAATCAATCTGAAGATATATGTATACCATGGAGTACCATTTGACCTCCCATGATCACTAAAGTCGAACATGTGTTGGTCCAATGAAAGGGAAGCACCAACTCAGGAAAGTTGCGGCCGCATAGTGATGTCTTCAAGTATTCTACACTATCCGCCAAGGGTGCAAGTCTACATCATGTGAATAAAGGAATTGAGGTTGAACATAATGAGACATCATTTGATTACCAGTCATTGAGGTATACCATTAACAAACACGGGACGGCCTACCAATAATGAAAGTAGGTATCAAGGCACCGAGTATATTCCTACAAGTGTAAATAAAGGAGTCGGTGTCGAACACTTGAGAAATCCATTGATCAGGAGACATTGATGTATTCTCATCTATCAATGGTGAGAGAGCCTACCACTAATGACTGCAAGCCTCAAGGTACTCATAACACTCTAGGTCCCATATCCAGAATAAATGAGCTAAAGTCGATTTAAAGAGACCTGCTGAAAGGAGAGCATTAAGGCATCTCTCATCAGTCAGCACGAGGAACAAAGCATGAGCTTCATGATTTGGTGGAGATCGAACGAAGAACATGTTCATGAACCAACGACCCTGTGCGTCTTTCGCATGTATCAAATGCAAGCGGTACATGAAAAATACCCTCTGAATAGCATCGAATGATGAAAACAGCTGACAAAGGTGAGGAAAACACCAATAAGGCTAATGGCATCCAAGACACTTCATGAATCCCAAAGTGTGAATAGATGTCTTGCCGTCGAACACAAGGGAAACCACCCAGTCGACGACCAATGATGAAATGTCGATTGCTGGGTTCAAAGTGGCCTACCGATGATGCAAGTAGGGCCAGGGTGCATGATAATACCATAGTATCATGTGATTTTGAGACAAATTGAGGGTATGACCGACATGCAAAGTCAAGATTTCTGAGGAGTTGCCGACGTAGGTTGTGAGACTTCCTTTGAACAAGAGCATGAGACATATGGTGGACTTTAGTAGCATAGACTCAATGATGTGACTATTAGATGCAGGGGGCATCAATAACGTTCTCTATAGGGACTAGAAGAGTAACCAGTTGGTAGAGAAAACTTTGTAACAAGATCAACTTCCTAAGGCCATGCTAAACCCAAAATTATGATGACACAAGGAGTCAATAATTTTGTTCTCTGTTCAAAGGCGACACAATTGCTGCCAATTATAATATAGTACTCCCTTCCCACCCATATTTTTTGTTTTTTTTCATAAAAAATGAATGTTATGATACAGAGGAGTAAACGAGTGTCGCAAGTAAACAAAACTAGTTCCAGTAGTGGAACGTACCTATGATTAATGCAAGGAAATGCATGTGGGAGATGGACACTCGGGGTAATGTTTCCTCCAGGGTATAGGGTGTCAAATTGCGAAGGATATAAACAGGGCTCTGGTTGGTTGAGGATGAAAAACTGCTTAGGCAATAGTTATAACGCAAAGCGAGAACCGACTAAAGGATCAATACTGCAAGTGAGGGCATGAGATGCAATCACAACTTAATGCCAAAAAATATGCTTTTTTATGTCTTGTAGTCTACTTGGTGTGAAAAAGGGGTAAACTTGTGCCAAATAGACGTCTTTTCAAATCCAATTTACGAGTGTGAAAAAGACAAGTTCACTTGGTGATCTTTTTTATTTTTGATAACGAGTTGGAAAAGAGCTTAACTAAGACTCATGACCTTTCAAATCCAATTTAACGAGTGTGAAAGGGACAAATCACTCGGCAATATTTTAGGTTTTTAGATGAGTCGAAAAAGATCTTAACTAAGACTCGTTTTGTTGTTTTAATCAACATGTAAGGGGGGAGGCCAAGGCTCTCATCCCGGTCTTCTATGGAATGTTAGTATCTTATGGATAGCTGAAAAAATCTTGGGAAAACCCAAAGCTCTCCAGGTCGATGAGGAGAAAGTGCTAATGGAGTGTATAGTCTCCATGATGGTTCAAATAATGTCTCTTGCTAGAAAAGACATTGGTGGGGGTATGGGATGCCCCATCAGGTCATCCCAATCATATGGAACCTCGTCAAGACTTGGAGGGAGAGTATTCGGGGGAAGAATAAACCTCTCTCGTTCAGAAGGAGTAGGGTTAGGGATTTTGATGACATGACTAAGAGGTGCATCAGTCTCTTCAAGGAGAGTAGGGTTGACCAGATATTGCATTGGTGTGGCCACTTCTTCAATTATAGGTTGAAGAGGATGCATAGTAACGAGGGAAAGAGACGCTTCACCTTTGAAAAATGAGGCGAGGTCGAGAGGGGATCACAGTGGTGGGACCACTGAGGTGATCAAAGGAGAAGTAGTGTGAGGAGAAACCAGGGATGCCTCAGAATCCAAAGGGCTCTTGGGTGATCCCCACACTTCTGGTATCTCAGCAGTAAGAGAACACAAACGAGTAAGGTTATTTCCTTCACAAGTCATGCAAAGGAATTTAGGCTTACATATGAGACGTCTAGGCTTCTCGATGTAATTATCAGGGGAAAGAGAGTCATCTCTTGAATGATGAATAGAGGTTGGAGATGTGAAACAACTATGATTCAGAGTGAAAAGAATGGTGCCCCCAACATAATTAGCAGAGGTTGGGTGCGAGCTGTCGACACAATTTGTAGAAAATGTTGGCCCATCTTCGACATGACTAGCAGAGGTTGGCGATGGAGCACCAGTGTGACTAATAGTGAATGGGCTAGCGATAGATGGTGGTATTTGATTCCAAGGTCTGGGGAAAGATTTATTCTGAAATATTGTAGGCTAGAAAGGAGCCCACTGTACTCCCTACCCTTGCCCAGAAGGGTGGTAGCTTGCACTAAAATGTTCCGAAGAAGTTTGGATGGGCATCATCATTGAGGCCTGCGAAGGGACCGAGGTTGGATAAGAATTATTTGAGTGATGATATATGTTTCCCCCTTGTGAAGGGGTCCCATAAAGAGGGTAGCCTGAACCGTAAAATTGGTTTTCCCCATATGAAATACCTGGAGGCATATGAGGGCCAGTCATGGGAGAAATGTTCAAAGGAACTGACATGGCGGGAAACAGATGCATGGGTGGTGCATAATAAGTGGGAAAAGTACCCATCTAAGCACTGGCTCCTGGAAGAGCATAGTTAGAATTGGATTCATAAGAGGGAAGGTTCCAACCTCCCATGGGGACACGACACATATCAAAAGAAGAAGTAGGCATCAGAGCCATGATGCCCCCAGATCCCATGCTAGAATTCATATATGTGGACTAGGGAGAGGATTGCACGGGTGAAGAAATATCAACAAAAAAATTACTAGAGACCCAAGGCGCGGACTGAGTGTTGTAATTCTGCACACCATTGTAAAAAGCGGAAGGATCCATCCCCATGAAATGAGTACACATCATGGGGTAGGTAGCAACAAATGAGGGAGAAAAAGAAACTCCACTATCCATGACGGTGAATCCCAACAAAGAATCCTAAGGCCAACTAGTAGTCAAAGATAATACCAAAATGTCAAACGACCAATATGCATGCAAATGGGCTAAAGTGGTTGAGTGGCCTCCCTCGCTAAAGAAGGTATGTCTCATCTAAGAGGGACTTGAGACTCCCTGCTAAAGTTTGGAGGTAACATAATCAGTTATAGGGGCCCTTGTGGGGTTAACAACCAGTCGGTCAGATCCCCCTAGAGAGGTAATCCTCCATAAAGGCTATGTGATTTCTGACCCCTATCTGACCTAGGGTACAAGAAGAATAACCCCTGCAAGTAACCTATGTGATACCTAATTCAAGAAACTAATAAACCACTGTATAACCGATGCACATGCGAGTAGTCGTAAGTCCGGATCACCGTATGGGCAGGGTAGAAAAGCCCGAAACCTTGAAAGTATCGCTTCTCATAGAGGTATGGGTATTAGCAAGATCCCCAAATATGAATACATTTGCAGAAATATCTCTGACGCTAGGCAAGTATCCAGGGGTTATCCCTTCAACTAACTTCGCGCGACCTCATGATTAACTCTGGTGTGAGTGGAGCCTCCTGATATTACCAATTATACAATGGACTTCTCAACTCCCTGTCTCAGACACATATGTTGATTTAATTGCCTTGGAGAAGTTTACTCACAAAATCCTATTCCAAGGCACTAAATCCTAGACTAGTTTGTGCACCCTAAAAATAAAATCATGACTAATCAATTTTAGTTTAAAGCATAAATTTTATTGGCTATGATTACTCTAAAGGGTATGGAATTGAAACTCATGATGTTATGAATCTACAAAAGATAAATATGAATATAATGCAAAGTCTACCTTTAACTTTTCAATGAATGACATGCTAATAAAAACAGTGCAATTTTCAATTTCAACTCTGCAATTCAGAAGTAAAATGCAATCTTTCGCTAAATGTACTAAGCTAATGATAAAGGTTCAAAGAAAAAAATGTTAACCAATTCAAAATGCCTATTTTTTGTATTTTCAATATATCAGAAAGAAAATGCATGGACTGAGAAGCATCCTGATATAAAAATTCTACCGTGTATAAACAAAATAACTCATGTAGAATACCAAGCAGCCAAGCAAAATAGCCCGGGGTTCAAGGACAAAAAAAAAAATAAAAAAAAAATCAGAAAGACTACGCCCATAAATTCAACTCTCAACAAGCTTCCTGTCAACCCAGAGAATCTCAATAGGCACTATAGAGACCTAAGAAGGATCCAAACATCAAAACTTCCCCAACAATCACTAAACCAAGCAAACAAGCAAGGAAAAGTGGTATACACGACTGTTCAGGAGAATAGTGCATATATACGCAGCTTGCAGAGAGGCAGAATGCATGTGTACATGACTGTCAAGGAAAAAGGAGCGTACGGGCTTTAAAACAAGGCCAGGCAAGGGAAGAAAGGTTGAAAAGTCAGACTCAGAGTGAACATAATCTGTCAAGCAGTGATATGACAAGAAACACAAAGGAAAAAGAGAAATGCAAGAAGACAAAGTACTTCAACCCTTAGAAGGAATATCTCTCCTCAGTTGAGTCTCCATTTCTGTTATGAGGGAAAAAATCTCTATGGCCAAGGGTAAACCACAATAGACAGGTATGACTGCATAAATCAACTCAATTCCATTGTATGCTATATAAACTAATGTGCAAGATAAGAAAGAGGCCTACCTCGATCCAACGTTTGATGATGTTCCACCATTGAGAACTTCAACCCAAAGCTTTATACCTTCAATAAGTTCTCAACAAACAAGCAAAGCAAGTATATAGTGATAATGTAAAGGGGTTAGCACATCATATAGCATAATCCATTAATAAACATTACAAACATGCCCATGGATAATAATCATATATTTGCACGATACCAATAGGACAGGAAATGAGTATTTCTATTAATAATTGATCAATAGAAGTATCAACATTACATACTTTTGTGTCGGCACGGTTTGAAACCAAGGAACCAAGTTCCTTCCAACTGGGCCTCCACCACTTCAATCCTCCACCAAAGGCAAGCTCAAAGGAGAGAGACAATGAGGTTCTATCAACAATAGGGAAAGAGATTGGGGGATGAACACTGTGTTTAGACTTGAGGGACAAAGGGATGTAGACTCAATATGAAGTAATTTCTCCAGAGTAACTTTGCTCTCAAAGTTGAATGCTTTCTCCTCTTTTCCACAGCTCGAAATTGTGCTCTTATAGCCTTCAAAATGCAACTGAATGGCCAAGTCAGGATGTTTCCAGTATATGGAAGGCCAAGGATCGAAGATATCTTGTCGTGACATGGAAACCCGACTCCATTTTTGTATTTTCTGGCACAAATCCCAATGTACATGGGTTGTAGTGGAGCAACCTGTGTATACGCTTGCTGTATAGCTGATAGGGAACGTATATGTGGAAAATGTTTATTTTTAGCTCTGGATTTATCAAAAAGGAATGATAAGTCTGCATAGGGAAACGAAAAAAGGCCCTATGTGCAAGATAGCAATGGTGAGGCAAATCTTGCTATAACAGTCCCACCAGTCAACCTTTGAACTCAAATTTCCTATAGCTAACTGATTTTCCATTTCAGTTAACTATTTTCAAGTAATTATGAGATAATAGTTTAATATTTATTGTCTAATTTATTTAAGGGAAAAATAAATTAGATACACATTTCTTGTTGACTTTTCAACACAAAGTGCCGAAGTAAATGGTGGCCATCCATCACAATGCTTTATTAAGTCCTAGCCGATGAATTAAGCAGTGAAAGGATAAGTGTAAACTGTCCGATCTATTCAGACAGGTGTCTGTAGATCATTGAATCCGGAAGATTGATGTACGCAAGAAACAAGCGTTTGAGAATTGAAACTCCCAAAGCCCGGATCACAAAATAGATCACAGTCGTTGATTGAGGAAGGTTAGATATGATCTGTCAGTTCAGGAGCACCGTCAATATTGTGAGATCAAAGGTCCCATCGCATTGCAGGGATTGAAGGTGCGTGAAATTTAAAAATTTAAGGGCGTGCCACAATTGAAACCATGGTTTTGGAGACAGGGTACGTGGTAGCTGGAGGTGGATTACGGGGAGAAAATTGGTTGACCCCAAACCACTCTTGAACACGCCCACAGTCGTTTTCTTATGCAGGGAAGTATCCCGAGATCACATGCGACATGGGGCTAACAAGAAAAGAGCTCGCACCCACAATCATGTGGTCACGTGAGACCATCACCCAAGGTCACATCAGCGAAAGATAGGGGAAGGATCTAGTGCTGCTAGGCTCCACATCGGAGGTTACGCATTGAAAATTCAAAAATGCCTCTGCGTTTATAATCCAATGGCATTTATTAAACATAATCTGATCGAAGGGTTGTTGTTTCATCTCGTGATTTATTGATCAGTTACGATTCATTTACATTAACTAAATCATTGTTCTAGGATGTTGGAATCATGGCTCTGGAGCGTTATGATATTCCCAACATGGGCATTGGAGATTCGGAGAGTAACAGATGATGAGAGCATGAATAAAAGAAAGATGTCGTGACAGAGGAAGGTTGTTGTTTCTCTGTAAAAAGTAGTTGAACTGTAAGCAATGCATGTCACATCATGAACCGAGGGAGAAAATGCAGAGATGAAGAACATAAGTTGGACAGAGAAGAAATGGTGAAAAAAATAGACTGTATGAGAACTTAAGATCAATAATATGCGAGCAAGAAGAAATGATGTAGGCAGAGCAGAGCAATGTAGCAGAACAATGATGAGACTGGTAAGCCATTGATAAATATTGTATCACTGTAATAACTTTCAATAAGTAAAGATTTATATTTCAGGGTGGTAGGGTGGTGCTATGGAGGACTCTTGTCCTCAAAGTTTCAAGTGGGTGCTTGAACATGTTAGCACTAAAATTCACCCTCAGATTGCGAGAGGATAAGCCCAGTACCCATTAAAGTTTTTTGTTGATGTTGGTTTTATATGAGTGGAGGTCAATGGATAAAACTCAATATATGAATGATGTTCAACACATAGTTGGACAAGAAATGCACAAGGAAGTTAGGGCCACAACTAACTTCAGTCAGTGAATTGAGTTTAAGTGTGAGCAGAGGGAAGACTTAGTAAGAAAGGTGGACAAGACTATTATGGGCATCAGGCCTTCAACCAGCTTGGAGAAGAAAAGCTCAGACTCAAGATCACTCTTAAGCTCAAGCTTCAGACATTGAAATATGTCCAAACAACACAGTCACAACAACACAATGATCAAACCTACATCACCATGCAACTACAACAACTTGACTGGATCCTCCATGCCCGAGCCATTCAGTGTAAGAGGAGAAAACATCACAAGAAAGCTGACTAAAATTGGTCACGATATCGCTGCAATCAAACCTACATTACAACAACATAACAACCCTTGACTGGATCCTCCATGCCCGAGCCATTCAGTGTAAGAGGAGAAAACATCACAATGAAGCTGACTAAAACTGGTCATGATATCGCTGCAATCAAACCTACATTACAACAACATAACAACCCTCGACTGGATCCTCCATGCCCGACTGTTTTAACACAGTTTTTACAAAGAGATTAAAAGAGATTGACTTCTATTAATTTGAAGGTCTCAAATCCAATACATAACCAAAGAACAATTATGGAATCAAAACATTACAAAATAGGGAGCTTTTCTCAACCAGTTGACGACCTTAACAAAATATCAAAACTACTTATTTATACTCAGAATAGTCCCTGACTATCAAGAGAGTGATATGATCACTACATTCAAAACTTTGCATCTGAGCAGTCTTCTTTCAGACTGTGCATGTATTCCTCTGTCAGACGCGAGCTCAAATCGACATGGGTCTGCAGAGAAATCTGTCCATAGGGGTACCTCAGGCTGATATCTTTTCTTTCCACGGCCGACTCCTCCATAATTTCTAATTACTAAGTGATTCGAGGTTTCAACCACCCGACCTGACTTCCATTAATTACTTTTGCTCGAGGACTCATCGACATTTAAATCTCAGGGGGAAGCCACGTGCTGCTCTCGGATAGGACACCATATAAACATGTGATTGTGGGGCTTCTCAAGAGTGGTTTGGGTTTAGAATGATTTTGGGCCTACAATCCACCACCTTCCGCCACGTATTACTTTTTCCAAACCATAGTTTCAATTTCAGGGCCGCTCAAGAAAATTATTTCCCGAGCATGTTGCGTCCCCACAATGGACTGTGGCTATAGATATAATCCTGATCTATGATCTGAGTGCACCCGATATATTTAGCACCACCGCCAAGCTTAACAGCCCGCCAACTTTAGAATCTACCAAACTGTGCCCTAGGGTAGGGGGATTCTACTTTTGATGTTGAAAAATAACACCTCCCTAATGATCACATGTCGGTGCTATGATAACCTTTGCGGATGGAGTGGTGGAATGTATCACCTGACAGTGGGGTAGAGGCATGTCTAAGAATGCTTGAAATAAGTGCCACGTGTCAAGGCTATAAGGGTGCCATATGTCTGCACGGATGGTTGATGCACGTCATCTTGAATTGAACGACTAAGAATTAATTCAGGTCTTCAGATTCTGGGAAAATCAAATCTCAAACCTCCTCTGCCTTCAACTGCTTTTACCCGGAGCTATGGATATGATGACGCATGGCCCCGCTGATGGATGGTCCAGATTCACTTCGGGCCTTCGAAACTTCAGGACTTCAACGCTTCGGGACTTCGACGCTTCGACACTTTGGGACTTTGGCCACTTCGAGACTTCGACGCTTCAGGACTTTGGGACTTTGGGAGGCATTTCCTCTAAGATCAACGACTCCCTGCTGATTTTGAGATCAATGGTCCACGATTGCTTCAAGAGTTTGGGCTTAGGCTCTTCAAAAGTTTTATGCACTTCTCACTTCGAAACTCTTGAAGCTCATTTCCCCAAGCGCTTGGATCAATTGCCACCTTTCCCCCTTTATGATCAGCGACTCATGTTCACTTCTGGCTTCGACTCTTTTCATGGCACTATACTTCGTGCAATTCTGAACTCCCTAATGCCCATGAGACGCCGATTTGAACTGCTCCTAAAATCTCCACCGCTGAAAGATTAAAAATGCCTGTTGCTTACGTTTCAAGCCTGAAATGGACTTCTTTGAGTGCTTCTCTTTGACGCTTCCTGTGAAAACCGAGAAAATGAACGATCTGCTGCCCTTGACAATTATATGTGATAACAAAACACATGGAGTTGTAGCTTCCATCTGGTTGTAGCCAGAAAAACCAGGGTGTTAGGTTGGTGCAAGGGAGAACTATTGTTCTCTATTATATAGGTTGGTGCCTGTGTGACAGGAAGTTGGTGCTTCCATCCAGTTGGTGTTGGAACACTCAGGGAGTTGGTGATTACTTCTAGTGAGTGCTAGAGAAACCAAAGAGTTGGTGCTCTCAGCAAGTTGCAACTTGTAAAATAGAGGTGGTAACCTCACATTGAGTTGGTGCTCAAAGAGAGATGATGTACAAAACATAAAAATACTGCCTATCATTCAAAGAAGAAGAGGTTTTCTCTCTTTATGGGTTTCCTCATGAATATTTGTCTCTGTGTATATCATATGTGTGATTGATGTTTACTATTTCTGTTGTTCATGACTTGCATAATCTTGATGATCACTTGGAGAAGATTAATAATATTTTAATATTTTAATATTGTTTTAGTAATTTCAACAATTGGTATCAGAGTGGGTTACTTTTAGCTAAATGTATATCGGTAAGCTTAAACATGACAAGTCATGAAGGAAATTCAACCAATAATCCTCCTCTATTTGATGGAACAAATTTTGCTTTCAGGAAGGTTAGAAAGAGAACATACATTATGGCCTTAGGTGTTGATGTTTGGGATGTTGTAGAGACTGGATATACAAAACCTGTTGTGCTAGCTTCCAAAGATGATAAGTTAGAATTTAGCTTCAATGCAAAGGCAATGAATTCTATCTTGAGTGGGCTTGTTGAAGCTGAATTTGTAAAGGTAATGCATCTTCATTCTGCCAAAGAGATGCAGGATAAACTCCTTAGCAGTTATGAAGGAAATGAGAAAGTAAAAGATGCCAAACTTCAGACATATAGATTGAAATTTGAACAACTAAAGATGAATGAGGATGAAACAATTATTAAATATTTTTTAAGAGTTGAGGAGCTTGTGAATGTCATGAAGGGTATTGGTGATAAGATTGAAGACACATTTTTAGTTCAGAAGATTTTAAGATCTCTGCCTAATAGATTTAGTCCAAAAGTTTCTGCAATATAAGAATTGAATGATCTTAATATTTTGTCTATTGATCAACTTCTAGGAACTCTAACTGCTTAGGAAATGAGGATTAGTAAATATAAACCTACCTCTAGAGAAGCGTCATTTAAATCAGATAAGAATGAGGATTTTGAGCCTGATGAAAATGAAGCAAAATTTGTGAGAAGACTAAAGAAAGGATCAGGCAAGTACCAAGGAATGTTGCCCTTCCAATGTTTTAACTATAGAAATATAGGTCACTTTTCATATAAGTGTCCACACAAGAAGAAGGACCAGAACTTTGAAGGTGAAGAGAAGTACAAATCCAAGAGATTTTGTAAAAATAAAAGTTTATGTATAAACAATGATGACTCTTCAGGAGACATAGATAGTGATTCTTCTTGTGAAGATAAGGTTAATCACTTTATGCTTATGTCCAAAGAGGATTATGATAATAAAATCACAGGAAGTGATGTTAATGATGAAGAAGTTGTGGTTGACCTGAAAGGATAACTGATTAGTGCCCTAGAAGAAATTGTTAGACTCAGATTTAAGAAGAAAAAGAAAAAACAATTGTTGATGCAGTTCGAGAAAGACAATAAAAAAACTAATGAAGAATTCACCCTGCTAAAAGTGGAGGTAGAAGAGGCAAAGAAAATAGAGGAAATTATGAAACAACAATCAGAGAAGAAGACAAGATGTGAAGCCTTGGAAGAAGAGGTAGTAAAAACCAGAAAAGAGATGGAGAAGTTTAAATCATTGTATCTCCAAAATATCCCAAGCATTAAAGCCTTAACAGATCTAAACGACATTCTGAGAAAACAAAGATCTCCTTTGTTGAATACTGGTTTAGGATATGTAAGTGGTTCAAGCAACAAACAGGCTGAAAGCAAAGAGCTAGTAAAGATGATCAAGTTCTAAGTCAGCTGACAATTAGACCATGTGAGTAATCTTCCACCAAAAGCTAATAAAGACAAAATGATCCCCGATCAAAAACAAATATATCAGAAGATGGAGAAAAAAATGCCAAGAAGAAGGCCATCCTTCAGGTACCAAAATTTCTTCCATGGTTACTGTTTTTACTACTCTAATTTTGGTCATAAGATTGCAAATTATCAAATTAAGTTTAGAGACATGCAACTGAGGAGATCAAGAAATAAACAATCTTTGCAACATAGAACTAAAAAACCAATGAGTAGAGAAATTTGCACCAATCACTTTGACCTATTGAACAATGAGCTCAAATGCTATAATTGTCATAACTTCAGCCACAAAGCTGCAAACTGCCAACTGAATAATTACAAAGCAGATCCAAGGATAAAACCCTTAGCTAGAAATGCCAGCACATGGAAAAAGAAAGATAGTGAAAAGTGTGGTCTTGTACTTTAATCTCAAAGACAAAAGAAACCATGGTATATTGACAATGGATGTTCCAAACATATGACTGGAGATAAAGATAATTTTTTGTCTCTGAGTGAAAGAAAATTAGGAAATGTAACCTTTGGAAATGATGCACCAGGAAAAATCAAAAGTAAATAAATGGTAAGTCTAAGTAATGGCAAAGGGAAAGCTCAAGATGTGTTGTTTGTAGATGGTCTGAAACATAATCTGCTTAGTGTCAGTAAAGTTTGTGACAGAGGATGTAAAATTGTTTTCACTTCTAAAGATTGTAAAATACAATCCGTGAATTCAAGACAATTGATTGCAAAAGGCATAAGAACAGAAAACAATGTCTATGTTTTGAAAGAAGAAAAAGAAGAATGTCACTTAAGCAAGTATGATGAAAGTTGGTTATGGCATAGGAGACTTGGAAACCTAAATTTTGATCATCTAATCAAACTTAGAAATAGTGGGGCAGTAAACGATCTTCCAAAAATATCAAAGCCATATGATTCTGTATGCAAACCTTGTCAAATAGGAAAGCTCACTCGGACACAGTTTAAATCTAAGAACTCTGCATCAACAGAGAAACCTCTTCAGTTAGTACATATAGATTTATGTGGACCATCAAGGAAGGAAGGTATAGAAAAATAAAATTATTTCATGTTGATTATTGATGATTATTCTAGACTTACATGGGTTGTCTTTCTGAAACAAAAAACTGAAGCATTTGAAAAATTCAAAGTGTTTAAGGCTCTGACTGAGAATCAAACATGAAAAAGACTAAAGGTTGTAAGGTCTGATAGAGGAGGAGAGTTTAGTTCAAGGGAATTCAAAGAGTTTTGTGATAAACATGGGATCAAAAGAGAGTATACTATTCCACGGACTCCACAACAAAATGGAGTAGTTGAGAGGCAAAATAGATCAGTTCAGCAGATGGCAAGATCAATGATGAATGAAAAGAATATTTCTCAGAAACATTGGGTAGAAGCAATTCATATAGCTGTACATATTCTTAACAAAGCTAATCTCAAGCCACAAAGTGACAAGACTCCTTTTGAACTATGGTTTGGAAGACCTGCTTCAATCAAGCATTTTAAAGTCTTTGGGAGTATTAGTGTTATATCAAGAGTAATGATGAAAATCTTGGAAAATATGATGGCAGGGCTGATGAAGGTATCTTCTTAGGGTATGATACAAACAATAAAGGATACATAAGTTATAATAAGAGGATGTGTAAATTGGTCGATTGTATTGACATAAAAGTTGATGAAGAAATCCCGACATGAGATGTAAGCAAAATTGAATCAACAACATAGGATATTGTTGAAGTTGAAGATGAACAGGTCCAAGAATCAGAAAAAGAAGACTCTGAGTGAGATGAAGATATAAATACTTAGGCAGACTCAAATCAACAGACATCATCAAATCCTCCCTCCAGAATTACTCAAAAGTATCATCATGCAAGTCAGATAATTGGTGAGAAAGACAAAGGTGTACAAACCAAGAGAAGGATAATCAAAGACACCGAGCAATCACATATAGCCTTCATATCCATGGTGGAACCCAATAACTTTAATGAAGCCAATAAAGATGTAAATTGGTTAAAATCGATGAATGAGGAACTGGATCAGATTGAAAAGAACAATACTTGGGAGCTTGTTCCTAGACCCAGATATAATAATGTAATTGGGTCCAAATGGATGTTTAAGAAAAAAATGAATGAACAAGGACAAATTGCTAGGAATAAAGTCAGATTGGTTTGTAAGGGGTATGCACAAGTTGAAGGACAAGATTTTGATGAAACCTTTGCACCAGTGGCAAGATTGGAAGCCATTAGAATGTTTCTTGCCTATGCATGTCATAATAACTTTAAAGAATATTAGATGGATGTTAAGTCAACATTTCTTAATGGAGGTCTAGAAGAAGAAGTATATGTGGAGCAACCTGAAGGATTTTCACTGACAGATAATCTTGACTATGTCTGTAAGTTGAAAAAGGTATTACATGGACTAAAACAGGCACCACGATCCTGGTATTATAGTCTGGACAAATTTCTACAGGACAAAGGGTTCAAGAAAGGTACCGTTGACAATAATCTATACATTAAGTTTGAAGGTGATTATTTATTAGTTGTTTTGGTTTATGTAGATGACATTATTTTTGGATGCACTAATGACCCTTCAGTTTAGTGGTTTGCTAATTCAATGTAGACTGAGTTTGAGATGTCCATGATAGGAGAACTGTCATATTTTCCTGGTTTACGAATCAATCAGAGTTTTGTAGGGATATTTGTCTCTCATGAAAATTATTTGAAAGAGATGTTAAAGAGGTTTCAGATGGAAGATTCCTCTCCTATTAGTACACCTATGGTGGTTGGTTTCAAGCTCAGTAAATATGATATTACACCTGATGTTGATCAAAGAACATATCGATCAATGATAGGAAGTCTTATGTACATCACAACATCCCACCCTGATATAATGCAAGTTGTTGGAAGGGTAGGTCATTATCAGTCTGCTCCTAAACAAAGTCATTTAGCAGCTATCAAGAGGATATTCAAATATTTGAAGGGTATAATGAGTTATGGTCTTTGGTATCCTAGAAATAAGAATTTTCAATTAAATTCATATTCAGAAGTTGATTGGGAAATCTGTTTGGATTAGAGAAAGAGCACCAGTGGAGGCGCATTCTTCTTAATTCATTCGTTAGTAGCATGGATTAGTAAGAAGAAGGGGTATATTTCATTATCAACTACATAGACATAGTACATTGCTACTGCTACCTGCTGCACTTAGATCTTATGGATGATACAAACTCTTGCATATTTGAAGGTAACTTATACTGATCCCATTCCACTTCACTGTGATAACACCCGTGCCATTACTATCTCGAAGAATCATGTTCTTCATTAAAAAATGAAGCATATACCAACAAAGTATCATTTTCTCACAGAGAAGGTTACAAACAAATTTGTTTAGCTGAATTATATTCCTTCCACAGAACAAATTGCAGACATCTTTACTAAAACCCTAGCCATGACACCATTTGAATATCTCCGTCAGAAGTTGGGTGTCATCCCTTCTCTAACCTAAGAGAGTCCATCTTGTTAGGGGGAGTATGTGTTGGTTTAATATCTGATACCTCCAAAAAAGTACTGCAACAACTTAGGGGGAGCATTTTTTCTTTGACATTGATGTCAAAGGGGGAGAAAAGGTGTGGTCTGGATGCTACAGTTGGAGGTCTACACAGAATAGTGCAACCTTTCAGGGTTGCCATCAATGCCAAAGGGGGATATTGTTGGCATGTTTTACAGGAAGAGTGTGCTTGTCATTGATGGAAAGAACAACAATGACGATGACAAACAGGAAAGCAACGATGAGATATCAAATATTCGGACTTCGAAAGATATGAAAGGAGTGCACAAATCCACAATTCGGCTAAGTGTCGAAGTGACTCTATAAGGAGTCAAAGGAGCAGAAGGAGAGAAATCTCAGAAGGAAGTGTGATAGTGGGCGTTGGATCATTGGTACAAAGGACCAACAATCGTCTGATCAAATCAAGGTGCGCAAGCCTTAACACTTTGCGCACGCAGGAGAGAGAAATTATCAAAGTTCCGAAGTCCCAAAGTAATTTGAGACTGTTCATCACCAGGAGGAGAATATGGTTCATTGATCGTCGGGAGATACGTGTCAGTAGACCATGAGTTCAAGAGGGAGTAAAGTTTGAGATTAGAAATCCTCGAAGTCTAGAGAGTCGGAGAGCCTGAGTAAATTTTAGTCGTCAGATAATTCTAAAGTGGAAGGACAGGATAAGTTTGAATAAGGGCGCGCTAATATCAGTAGTTGATAATCAGGCGCACAGATCTACGGTTGACAGGGCATATCAGACTCCCCTGACCTTTCTTCCTTTAACTGTGGGGGGGGGGGTCCGAGTTGGTGGTATTTCCCATTTGGGACCCTCATACGTGTCACCTTCCTATCAAATCAAACCCCCCTCACTCATTACCACTTACTGCCTAACCCCCCCTCCAAGTAAACCACCAAACCACTCACACATACCACCTTTGCGCTCCGACGTCACACTCCACTACTGCGCTCTGCTTCCACACTCCACCACATTGCCTTCATACCACACCCACATCAACAAAGACACGTGGCACAATCAGATAATGACAAGTGTCAAGCTGAAATCGCCATTTCAGGCTTGTGCAAATCATGAATCTGAGTGACACATGGCAAACACTCGGCTCATGCCATGTCATCAAGTGATGTAAGCAAGTTATTTCACTCCGAGAGTTTTACTTTGGGAGTTTCACCACCAGCATATGCCTAAAGTGTCGAAGTCCCGAATGCCGAAATCCCGAAGTGGACATAAGTCGTCCGATCTGAATATCACTTCAACCGTTGATCAAATACAGTGGAAGGATAACATAAGTAGAATAGCCGAATTGCTGAAGTAAATGGTGGCCATCCATCACAATGCTTGATTAAGTCCTAGCCGACGGATTAAGCAGTGAAAGGATAAGTGTAAACCGTCTGATCTTTTCAGACATGTGTTTGCAGATCATCGACTCTGGAAGATTGACGTATGAAAGAAACGTGAGTTTGAGAATTGAAACTCCCAAAGCCCGGATCACAAAATAGATCACAGCCATTGATTCAAGAAGGTTAGATCTGATCCGTCAGTTCAGGAGCACCATCAAGATCGTGAGATCAAAGGTCTCGTCGCATTTCGGGGATTGAAGGTGCGCGACCTTTAAAAAGTTAAGGGCGGGCCACTATTGAAACCACGGTTTTGGAGAAAGGGTATGTGGTAGCTGGCGATGGATTGTGGGGAGAAAAGCAGTTGATCCCAAACCACTCTTGGACGCGCCCACCATTGTTCACTTATGCAAGGACATAGCCTGAGGTCACATGCGACAGGGGGATAACGAGAAAAGAGCTCGTGCCTGCAATCACGTGGTCATGTGAGACCATCGCCCAATGTCACATTAGCGGAAGATAGGGGAAGGAGCTAGCACTGCTAGGATCCAAATCAGAGATTATGCATTGAAAAGTCAAAAAGGCCTCTGCATGTATAATCCAATGACGCTGATCAAACAAAATTTGATTGAAGGGTTGCTGTTTCATCTCGTGATTTCTTGATCATTTACGATTCAGTTACACTAACTCAATCATTGCTCTGGGACATTGGAATCATGGCTCTTGAGCATTCTAAGATTCCTGACATGGGCGTTGGAGATTCAGAGAGTAATGGATGATGAAAGAATGAATAAAAGAAAGATGTCGTGACAGAGGAAGGTTGTTGTTTCTCTGTAAAAAGTAGTCGAACTATAAGCAATGCATGTCACAACATGAACTGAGGGAGAAAATGAAAAGATGAAGAACATAAGCTTGACATAGCAGAAATGGTGAAAACAACAAACTGTATGAGAACTTAAGCGCAAGAATATGCGAGCAGGAAGACACTGATGTAGGAAGAGCATAGCAGTCTATCATAATAGTGATGAGACTAGTAAGCCATTGATAAATACTGTATCACTGTAATAAATTTCAAAAAGCAAAGATTTATATTTTAGGGTGGTAGGGTGGTGCTAGGGAGGATTGTTGTCCTCATAGTTTCAAGTGGGTGCTTGAACACAAAGAGTTGTAGCTTCCATTTGGTTGTAGCAAGAAAAACCAGGGTGGTATGGTGGTGTAAGGGAGAACTATTGTTCTTTGTTATATAGGTTGGTGCTAGTGTGACAGGAAGTTGGTGCTTCCATCCAGTTGGTGCTGGAACACTCAGGGAGTTGGTGATTCCTTCTAGTGGGTGCTAGAGAAACTAGAGAGTTGGTGCTCTCAACAAATTGCATCTTGTTAAACAGAGGTGGTAGCCTCACATTGAGTTGGTGCTCAAATATAGATGATGTACAGAACATAAAAAGACTACCTATTATTTGAATAAGAAGAGGTTTTCTACCTTTATGGGTTTTCTCATGAATATTGTTTCTGTGTATATCATATGTGTGCTTGATGTTTACTATTTTTGTTGTTCATGACTTGCATAATCGTGATGATCACTTGGAGAAGATTAATAATATTTTAATAGGCACAATATTGTTTAAGCACAGTAACAACTGATTCACCCCCCCCTCTAAGTTGTCTTAGTAATTTCAACATCAAGAACTAGACCAAATGATCACAAATTTGAAGGTTCAAATAGAAGAAGATAAAGTAATTGAAGAAACACTCAAATAACAACTAGAAGAAAAATACAAAATCATTGAAAATTTGGAAGAAGATATTGTCACATTAAGAAAGGATCTTCAAAAAAAAATATGTAGAACAACTCAAAAGTTTTGGATGACATTATCAGCAGTAAAAAATATCATCATGACAAGTCTAGACTTGGATACAATCAGACAGAAAAAGGATCAAGCTCCACAACAATAGAGCAAGAAACATATCCAAAAAGATTTGCATAAACAATCAAGGGGGATAGGAAGATCTACAAGGAATATTACAGGGACACTCCTCCACTGAGAAGATTCAGATTTCAGAATCAACAACCGATAGATAGGCCTCAGGAAGAAGAAGTATTCATAAGAGTACCTCATTTCATAATATCTTCAACTCCCAGGTATCAAACTATCTGTTTTGGTTTATTTTATGCATGTAATAATTTTGGACATAAAGTTGTGAATTGCAGAGCTAACAAAAGGAACAAAAACAACTTTGAAAGTCATACACAAAGGGGTTACCCAAGAAGGCCTAGTGAAACACAGAGAAGAAGTTACAACAGATTTGAATCTTTGAGCACTGAAGTGGAATGTTACAAATGTAACAATTTTGGACACATGGCCAAAGATTGCAGAATGACAGTCCCTCCTAGAGAACCTCAATAGAATAACAACAGTGGCATATATGAACCTCATAAAAGGACATGGATAAGAAAGCAGGATCAATATAGCAATGAAGAATGCACACTCACTCTACAAGATAAGTAGAAGAAACGTGGTTGGTATGTTGACAGTGGGTGTTAAAAACACATGGCAGATGATAGAGACAAGTTTCTTACATTATGAAAGGAAAGAGATGGATCAGTCTCCTTCGAAAATGGTGATTCGACCAAAATCATTGGAAAAGGCACAATCAAAATTCGAAACAAGAATACAAAGGCATAAAATGTTCTACTAGTAGAAGATATAAAACATAATCTTCTAAGTGTAAGTCAAATGTGTGACCAAGGTCATAAAGATACTTTTGATTCACAAAAGTGAGAGATAAGAAAAGAAGGGTCAGGAAAATTGATTGCTACAACTGCGAGAACTTCAAGCAACATATATGTGTTAAGTGAAATTGGAAATGAAAAGTGTTGTCTAGGAAAGGAAGATGAAACTTAGCTATGGAACAAAAGAATGGGTCACATACATTTTGATAACCTTGTCAAATTCAACAAAAGAGAAGTAGTCAGAGAAATGCCCCAGATCACGAAACCAACCAATACTTTATGCAAACATTGTCAACAAGGAAAGCAAACAAAGATCAGGTTCAAATCAAAGGAGTATTCAATGACAAGACCACTGGAAATTGTGCATACTGATCTAGTTGAACCAACTACAACAAAGGGATTAAAATGTGAGAAATACTTTATGTTATTACTTGATGATTATACAAGAATGGCCGCAATTTACTTTCTCAAGAATAAGTCAGAATATTTTGAAAACTTCAAGATCTACAAGGAAATGGTTGAAAATGAAATGGATTCAAAAATCAAATGCTTGATATCTGATAATGGAGGAGAGTTCACTTCAAAGTAATTTATGGACAACTGCAACAGTCATGGAATAAAAAGGCAATTCTCCGTTGCTAGGACACCACAACATAATGGAGTTGTTGAAAGAAAGAACATGACAGTACAAGAAATGGCTCGAACAATGCTAATGGATTCCAAATTGATAGATATTTTTTGGACACAGGCAGTACATACAACAATTCACATTCAAAATAGAGTAATGCTTAGAAACAACACTGAAAAAACTCCCTACGAGCTATGGAAAGGAAGACTAGCAAATGTGAAGCACTTCCGAGTTTTTGGAAGCAAACGTTACATCAAAAAAGAAGATGGCAGAATGGGAAAGTTTGAATCTCATGTGGACAAAGGATTACTTGTTGGTTACTCAAGTACAAAAAAAGCATACAAGTGTTACAACCTGAGATTGAACAAAGTGGTGGAAAGCATCAACGTAACAATTGATGAAACAAGTAGACAAGAATTAAATGAAGAAAAGAATGAATCAATGGAACAACTTTACGAAGAAGAAACAAAAGATGAAAAAGAAGGGGAGGACAAAGAGGATCCATTAGAAACAAAAGAGCAATTTCAACAAGTAACTCCAAAAACACCTAGCATACGAGTACAAAAGAATCATCCTTCATATCAGATTATCGAAAACAAAGACGCAGGAGTTGAGACTAGAAGAATAATCCGTCCACCAGAACAAACACACCTAACACTCACATCTACGATTGAACCGACCTATTTTGAAGAGGCCATCAAGGATGAATTTTGGAACAAGGCCATGGATGAAGAATTGGATCAAATAGAAAAAAAAGACACTTGGGAATTGGTTCCAAGACCAAAGGATAAGAATGTGATCGACATAAAGTGGGTATACAAGAATAAATTGAATGAATATAGACAGGTTACAAGGAACAAATATATATTGGTATGTAAAGGATATGCACAGGTTGAAGGAATCAACATTGAAGAGACATTTGCCCCATTTGCTAGAATGGAAGCAATCTGATTGCTTTTAGCTTATGCATGCTCCAAAAATATTAAAGTGTATCAAATGGACGTAAAATCAGATTTTCTGATGGGGAACTTGAACAAGAAGTTTACATTGAACAACCATAAGGATTTCAATTGTCAGAGAACGCATATTATGTGTGTAAATTAAAGAAGGCTTTGTATGGTCTAAAACATGATCCTAGAGCATGGTACTATAGACTGGATAAATATCTACAACAGGCAGGGTTCAAAAAAGGAAGTGTAGACAACAACCTCTACATCAAGGTAAGTCAAGATAGTATTTTATTAATTGAAGTTTATGTTGATGATATTATTTTTGGTAGTGATGATGACAGATTAAGCTAGAAATTTGCAAAGGATATGCAGAATGAATTTGAAATGTCATTACTTGGAGAACTATCCTTCTTTCTGCGACTTTAGATACATCAAAGAAACCAAGGAATTTTTATTTCTCAAACCAAGTATATCATAGAAATGTTGAAGAGGTTCAGAATGGAATATTGCAAACCAGTTATCACTCCCATGCAAACCAGTTGCAAGTTAAGAAAAGATGACGATTCAAAGTATACAGATCAGAGGCAATACATGTCAGTGATTGGTAGCCTACTATATGTGATAGCATCCAGACCAGATGTAATGGAAGCAGTTGGACTGGTGGCATGATTTCAAGAAGCACCAAAGGAATCACATGTGTTGGCAGTGAAGAGGATTTTTAGATATCTCAATGAAACATAAAAGTTTGGATTATGGTATCCAAAAGGAAAGGATATATCTCTTATTTCCTACATAGATGCAGATTAGACAGGTTGTATTGATGATAGATGAAGCACCAATGGAGCATCATTCTACTTGGTTAAGTGTTTAGTATCATGGATAAGCAAGGAACAATCATCAATATCTCTATCTACAACCGAGGCATAGTATATTGCAACAACAACATGTTGTACACTGGTTCTTTGGATGAAACAAACTCTAACAGATATATAGGTTGAGTATGATGAGCCCATTCCAATCTATTGTGATAATACAAGCGCCATAATTATCTCAAAGAACCCAGTTATGCACTCCAAGACGAAGCACATTCCAATCAAGTATCAGTTTCTACGAGAACAGGTTGCATAAAAGAACATCAGAGTTGAGTATGTGGGCACAAAAGAACAAGTGGCAGACATCTTTACAAAACCACTTCCACGGGAAGCCTTTGAGTATCTTCGCCAGAGACTCAAATTTATTTCTACTCCAAAATTAATTCTTTTGAATGCTTATCTTATATGTCTTAGATGTACACGTGGAAGCACCATAAAGATGACAGTTCAGTTAGGGGGAGAAGCCCCTCATGGAAAGATATCTTTTCCATTGATGACAAAGGGGGAGAGATTTATCAGATGATGCAGAGGACAAAGGAATGATTCCAGGGGGAGAAATGGTCACAGATATGTAGAGGAAATAGACATGGTTCCAGGGGGAGCATGAGTGATATGAATTCAGTATTGCATGAAATGATTTCAGTATTGTATCAGAGTGTTTCCATCAATGCCAAAGGGGGATATTGTTGATTAAGGTTGGTTATCATTGATGTAAACCCTTGAAAAAAGTCTAGTAGAGAATTCCAGTGGTATGTGAAACGTCACATAACTCCTCACGGTTAGAGAGTTATGGCCATACGAAGTTGGAGAACCCAGGTTTCGGTAATGGACCCAAGTTTGTTTGATGGATAATGGTATGAGTTTTGATATATTTGCAGGTAATACTATTCTATATGGATAATACATGTCATGCCATTTCTGGTGGTATGTGGAACGTCACATTACTCCTTAGGGTTTGAGAGTTATGTCCTTACGAAGTTGGAGGACCCTCATATGTCATCTAGAAGCCCCAAAAGGTCAAAGTAGTCAAAGTGGTTTAAGAGATTTTAGAAGGTAAATAATAAAGTGAAGTGATGAGTGTACTATAATTCAAAGTGAATACAAATAAATTATTTAAATAATAAATTTAATGGAGAAATTAGAAGTGGGTTAACTCTAAAATAAGGAAAGTGGGCAAAGTGACCTAGAAGATGCTTCTAAGGAAGCTACTTGGAGAGTATAAATAAGAGACAAGGCTCTCTCATGTGCATAGTTACATTTTGATGACTCTCAACTTATTATAGTGAATATTACCACATTCATCAAGTCTTGGTTACTTTTTCTAGTTTTTCTTTTCGATAGTCTTTAGGGACTTATGAGCCTACTTGTTCAATCAAATCCTCTCTTATTTTGATGGTATCTTCCAACCTTCCCTCTTTTGATGATGATATGTATCCTAGTGATGATCCTTCTTATAATGAATAGTCCAGTGATGAACCTTTTTTCCAAAGAGAAGTCTAGTGATGAGCCCTCTCCTGATGTGCAACATAGTAATGGGCCCTTTGCCAATGGAAATCCCTCTCCTCATCATGGGCCCTTATTTTAGCTATACCTCATATACTTGAAAAATATGTGTTTACGTTGTTGAAGACCATTTTAGCATGATCAATTGCAATAGCAATTGAATTTAATTATGAGCAGTATGGCTTATGATGACCCCAAATCAACATTATGGGGGGTGGTATGGTGATATTTTGTGATTATGTATGGATGTATTGTCATCTATGTGGTCCTTTGTTCACCTTAAGGGGGGGTGTTGATATATTTTGGCTAGTATTCACTTCTTAATGCCTCTTCCTCTTCTTCTTGTTACTTTTTGTTGAAGAAGAAGAGGCATGTATAACTTTAGCTGCATAGTTACTTGTTGATGACTCTTAACTTATTGTAGTGGATCTTACTACATATTCATCAATTTTTTGGTGGAACCATGATTACTTTTTCTAGCTCTTCTTCTGGATAATCTTTAGGTACTTATGGCTGTACTTGTTCAACCAACTTCTCTCCTAATCTGAAGGTCTCTTTTAGCCTTCACTCTTTTGATGAGGATATTTAGCCTAGTGATGATCCTTCTTGTAATGAGTAGTCCAATGATGAGCCTTTTTTCTAAAGAGAAGTCTAGTGATGATCCCTCTCCTGATGTGTAACATAGTGATGGGCCCTTTTCCTAATGGAAATCCCTCTCCTTCTAGTAATATCCAATTTGATGTTGACAAATTCTACTCAGAGTTGCTAGTGTTGGATGATGATGATACTACTACTTCATTGTTACCATATTTTTTCAAGTGGGATATTGCCAATATTATTAATGTTACTAACTTCCTTTCTTGGAGTTATCATCAATTAGAGTCACACCCATCATGGGCCCTTATTTTAGCTAGCCCCTTGATAAATATGAGTTTACATTGTTGAAGACCCTTTTAGCATGATATTATTTATGAATAGTATGGATAATGATGACACCAACTTAGCATTATGAGGGGTTGTATGGTGATATTTTGTGATAATATATGGATGTAATGTCATCTCTATGGTCCCTTGTTCACCTTAATGGGGGGTGTTGAGATACTTTGGCTAGGCTTCACTTGTGGTCACATGCCAATCCACTATGTGGGTAGTTGAGGCCCTTTATGGCTCAACCTTTCAGTAGTTAAACCTACTTATTGTATTTTATTGTGTTTTATGGTTGGGGTGTGTGCCCTTGTTTTGTGAGCCCATAAGCTCCTATCATAGGGAAACCTCATTTGAGTTATGTATACATGCACAACTCAAGTTCTCATTTGTAGTATATCATTCAAGTGAGTTTATTCATTATTTTTCTAAGGATGCCTATACTTGCGTTGCACACTCTCTTGAAGTCTTATGTGTTTATAATTAATGTGTTATTATATTTCATCTAATTTATATTATTGGATTAGGGTGTGTTGAAGAATTCATTGTAGATCCTCTACCTCATTATTTCTAACATAAAAGTCACTAAATTTTATATGCTTAAAATGCATTTTTAAGTTAGTAGTACCCATCAAAAGTTTGCAGAGGAGGTAAAAACCACACCATATCCACCAACAACACATGTATCATGATACATATGCCTATTATGAACTTGAAACTTCTCATCTTTAAACATTTTTTTTTTATTAACTTTCTTTTAAATGATTTTCATTTTTTAGGAACACAAGATGACTTAATGGAGATCGAGGCCACAAAAATTGTCATGTTTAAAAAATTATTATAAAATGTTTTGGTTTAATATATTTGATGATTTTCTTTGCATGAGTGTGCTTATAAGTTTACATTCATTTATCTCTTTGGTAAACCAAATTCTCCTAAATGAAATACCCTTAGTTGTACCTAGTATATATATATATATATATATATATATATATATATATATATATATATATATATATATATATATATATATATATATATATATATATATATATAATCTATGCTAAAATGTGTCACATTTTATTTTACCCCATTATAAAGATGTATTCAAGTTTGTAATTTTTAAAAATTATCCATGAGGGAGGACGTTAATGGGAGAGGATGTATAAAACTTATGGTATTTATAGACAACACAAAATTGTAATGATACACTAATTAAGTTTTTCTAATATGGAAAGCTATCTTAATTAAACCCTGACCTTGAGGAATGTGTCATGGTCACAACAACCTCCCTTTAATTTTTCTTTTATAAGTAAAAGGAAAGTGCCCCATCCCCACTAAATTTGAGTTTTAATGCCTAATCCACTACTATTATGAGCCTACTGAATATTCTTTATCCACTTTGAGGGGGTTAGGGGTTTGGATATTTATTGATTGTTTACCTTTAAGAAGGTTTTTCATGACCCATATTTTCATTGATCTTGTACTTTCAGATGTTCTTCATTATACCTTTGATTTATGATACTTCTTTCACCCCTACGTGATGAGATTCACATATTGACTTTTAAACCTTTTTTCGTTAATTAGTTTTGATGGATTTAAAGGTGTTTGATGATCCTATATGATTGTAGGGTTCAATGCTTTGTTTTGTGACTTGGAAATGGAGAGATTTCGTTTTTAAGGATTTATTGTTTCCTTGTGCATTGGCTTATAATATCATCTCACTAAATCATGGAGAAGTGAATGGATGGTTTGAGTGAAGAGCATATTGTTACTTTGTATCTTGTACATGATGTTCTCATATTCATGCTCAATCTCTCACATGTTAATCAAATTCTTCAGTTTAAAATACATAACAAGAATCATAGGATATTTAATCTTTTCTAGGAGTTTGAGATATTATTTTTTGTTAAATGCAAGAAAGAAATTAATTGTATGGATCTTTCATGATTTGTTTATAGCAACAAATTGTTCATAAAGGCCAAGGTCATAGATGATTTCTTCTAAGAGATTTTTTTTTTCATTGTTAATAAACCCAACTCTTGTTCATAGAATTGTTAGTAAAATGGCAAGTGGAAAGAATGTAGATTTTACAATTGAATTATCAACAAGTGTCTTCTTCCTTGTATAACAAAGTCAATTCTTCATGTGGTTTCAATGACAGGGTTGTAGAATTCTTTTCTATGCAATATGCTTATGTTGTTCCTAGTCCTCAAGGGAATCATTCCAAAACAAAAGAGAAATATGGTGCACAAACAATGAATAATTATCATGTCTCAGGTCGCAAAAGACAAGGAAAATCAAGAGAAAATCCTCCAAGTGTTTAAAAAAGATGAAGGCCTCAAATTTCTGTTCCTGCAACAACCTCAAATACCTTTATGTTAAACATGCCTTAAGCCTCGAGTCTTTATAAATTGGAACCCCCCAAATTTATAGAAGTCTAGTCCCTACTTTAAATTTGTCTCTCAACCCATTTGAATCCTGGATTTTGCCTCATTTCATAACCTTTCACGTCCGAGTATGGATTGAGCTTGAGTGAATCAGTGGTGCAAAATAGTTTGATCTGATAGCTTCATTTCCATATGATATTTCTGACGTCAACATTCTAGGTTGGATGGTCTGTCAGTTGTCACCCTCACATAGGGCATGTTTTGTTTGTGAGTATGATGTGGCATCCCCAAGGGTTTTGATTTGGCATATAATGTGTCATCTTCCTCAAGAGACATCTATGTTTGCAATCTTCACGTGATACTTCTTTTGGGTGTCCAAATTAGCACTTGTGTGGAATCCACGTGGCTTCCTAGGTGCTATATCCCATGGAACATATGGATCCAACCTTTCTCTTAACAAGTACCTTCATATAAATCCTAAATTCCAGATCCATTCCTTTACGAGATCCAATCTAGACTTGCCACTTGTCCATTCTATATTGCTTCCTCCAATGACCATGAGTTGGACAAGTCATTCTCACCTTGCATGGAATTTGATGTGGTATGTTATGTGTCATTTGACATGGCATATGATGTTTCATCCAAGTTTCCTATTATCTTGTGTTATCCTATGTGGCTCCCTCTGTGTCATGTTGACTTGTCCTATCTAATGTGGCATTTAGACATTCATATTTGTTGCAAAGGAATACCATTTATGTGAGTCTCGTTCCATAAATCCATATATTTGGAGTCTTCATGATATGGTGTGTTTCAAGTTTTGATTTATAGGGTGTAGAACCCTCACCTAGGTGTGGAACGTTGACCCGAAATGGAACCTTGACCCAGATTTGGAACCAAGCCTCATATTTCCCTTACCACATCTAGATTTCATTTTTTATATATGAGTTTGTATAGTTTTATTTTTATCTTTATATTTCATTTTTATTATTTTATTTTTATTTTATTTTTATTTTAAACATGGGTTTCTAAATCCAAACATGGTTTAAAATTTCCCGCCTCCCATGTATATTTTATTCTATTAGGAATTTACTATATCAATAACTTTCCACATTGGGACTTTATCATCATATTTTATAAATCGAGAACTAAATTGGGACTTTATCATGGGATATATATTTTATTATTTTCCAGGAATCACCACCGGGGAATTTCTTTGAGGGAATTACTTTTACATTGACTTTACACATCATACAATTTTCCCAAAAAATCCCAAAGTTCCAAATTTATATTTTATTATTTGTTTTGTGATATTTATTGTATTTTATTATTTTGTTTTCCCAATTTCTCGTAGAATTCAATCTACATTTGGTTTTTATTTTATTTTTATTTTTTAATTTTATTCAAGTTAAATTTATTTTTATTTTTATTTTATTTTTTAATTTATTGTGCATTTTTTTCCAGAATCCCAAATATTTTACTATTTTTTAAGAAAAAGAACACAAGAAGATCAAGACAAGAAGTTTGGTGGAAAATGCCTCAAGCCATAATCTCACACATTGTATTCATTGTAATGATACAATATATAATACAAACATGAAACCACCTCAATTTCTCTTACATCGACACCTCATCGGGAGGTAAGGTAGGAAGAGGAAAAATATGAATCTAGAAACACACTTAGGATACAAACTATATCTTTAAATGTGAAATACATTAGGTGGTGTTCTGGGACTTCATGATTGTATATGAGTATGAGGATAACATTCCCCCCTCAATCATAAGTCCGAAAAATAATAGCAACAATGCATCATAAACTGGTATCATCTCCAAGTCTTCTTGTTGAAACTCTTGAGTTGAGCCTCAATAAAGAACTGTCTTAAAAACTGCCAAATCTGGATGCGGAAATATTTGGAAAATCTAGAAAATCTCATTGTGTAATCATGTGAGCCAGAATTCATGTAATTTTTTCACTAATGTGAACTCCAATATGATGAGAGAAAACCAAGAGAAATGAATCAACTGCAAGTCTGATACATCTCTAACAATTCCTAACAACCCAATCAAATGCCAAGTTGTAATGCAGGAGGATCCATATGTCCTCTACTAGGTCAAATGACCATCTATGTGAACCAAATGTCCACATAATTGCTCTCAAAATCAACATCCTTGTGTATGATTCAATTGAAAGTCATCGAACCATAATTATTCCAAAGTCCACCATCTATAGAATGCAGTTGACCATCTGGAAAATTTGATGCCCATCTAGCATATTTGTTGTTGAAACTTTCGGTTTGACAACCATCTTTAATTCTATCATCAATCCCCCCCTTTGTCAATTGAAAGGAGAGACTAGAAGTGGTTTCATGAACCATCTTCACTGGATTTATGAACTCCCACCCCCAAGGTGCAAAAAAGTTACATCATTGTACTCCCCCCTCTAGGCTCAAGAGAGTACCGTACTTATTCCATTTGTCTACAATGCAAAGTGGATATGTGGAAACAACCACATGTTATCTCATCCCGTGAGGGTCATGCTTAAAAGATATGCCATAAGGGAAACACTTTGGAATTATATACCTTTATGTCAGGTACAAAAAAGGCTATGTGTTTCAAGATGGGTCTTTACTTGAGATTGAATTATTTGATAAGACATAAGCAATCGCTTGGTAGTTGATGACCATTGCCAAGGATCGACCATTGCCAAGGATCGATCCACTCATAGTGAATCTTCAATATTGCAGGTTTCATCAATGTTGAACATCTGTATTAAGAATGGTTATGCTTGCCACAATGCTGGCAAGGATGGAGATAAAAACTTTGATTCTCCATGTGACCAACTCAACTGCAATGTTGGAATTTAACATTCTGATCTTGAACTAGAACAAGTGAGTTCAAAACTTCTTGAATAAATCCAACACGTTGGAACTTGATTGGTTTGGAATAATCGGGAATATTCAAAGTTACTTCCTTATCACATCCAAGTCATATTATATGCTTATTGTTCCTGATTTCTTCCCATGGTTTGATGATGGGCTTGGAAAGAGTATTATGAATTTGTTGTTTTGACATCTATGAATTTTGATTTGCTTCATGTTGCTCCATGATTGAAAGGTTTTCTTCACTGAACTCAAAATAAAACTCTTGAAATGTAGGTTCATGAATAACTTCATCTTTATTTGCATATGTAGTTGTTTTGTTGATTTTCTCTTGCAGGGAATGTTGATCTGCATCATCATCGTTATCGTCATCAAAAAGAGGGTTGTTCTGAACAAAAACTAGTTCAGAACACTTCACTAGTTGTTGCTTTTTGAGATCCATGATTTCATCATTCAATAGTTGGGATTGATTTTGAAGAAGTCTAACTTTAGTTTTCACTACTTGCAAACAAGTTAGCATTGATTGAAGAGTCGCTTTGTTCAATATCAATGTGTTGTCTTCAACAATGTTTATTAAAGTGATCAATAACTCTAATAATTTGAGACTTCAAGCCATTTCAAAACACTAAATGAGGTCTCCTTGTGCAGGTAGATCATGAACAATTTGACTCGAAAAAATAAGTTCTACTTGCAACTCACTCACTTGACTCACTCTCTTAAACTCTCTCACTTGAACTTTGCTTGCTTGGATTTGATAGCTTGATTTTGTTTCAGCAACTAAGGATGTTATATACTACCGAAAATGCACCCCAACTCGTGATTATTACAATGGTTTGATTTTACTTAATCTTGTCAATTTAGACTTACAATGACTCGAATGGATGTCAGGTTCAACCGAGAATGCCTCTGATACAATTCAACTTAATTGTGATATCGACACTTAAAAAGGACTATTGCAAGTTTACAATGAATGTTGATTTCAAAGTTGAATTCATCTTCAAATTTGATGATGCTTTGGCTCCAAGTCATGTTCAATTATCCTTTCATTACAATCTCACTTTGTGCATTTCTTCAATATTGGTTGTCACTACTTGGTTATATGTGCTTTGTTTGCTTGTACTTGATTGTATGTGCTAGATCAGTGTTTTGGGACTTCATGATTGTATATGAGTAAGAGGATAACAATTTTTCCTCAACAGGTTCACATACCAAGAGAATTTCCCATATTCCCAAAGCCTGAATGCGCGTTGATTATTTTATTTTATTTCATCCATTGGGTTTTTGCCTCATCGTGATCTCACTCCATTGAATCTTACTCTATCGAGTTTTCACCTAGGCACATTTTTCCCATATTCCATGAAACCCCATCTTCCTGACCCCTTTAGAGATTTGAGCTGGGATTATTTTATTATTTTATGATTTTCTTAACATTTCGAGAACATATGCCATCGGGCTTCCCCTTTCAGATCGGGCTCACCTCATCGGTTTACTTAGCACATTTGACTTCCCAAAATCCCAAACTTGACCATTGGGCTTCACCTATCAGATTTAGACTATCGGGCATTCACCATAGTTTTAATTTTGTAATTTTCTCGAACCCAGCTGACCATAGGACATGAGCCTTTAGAAGATATTACCGCCAACTAACTCGTCTGAATTCAGATAATTTACCTTCCCTAATTTACTGTCATTTACCGTCCGAAGAGTCACCATCAATTATCTTCTCAATAGGATTTTCAGTCATTATAATTTTGGATTGTTTTTATTTCGCCAGGTTTTCACCTTCCTTCGGACATTTGAATTTGGAATTATTTTAGATTATTTTATTATTCCTTCAGACATGATTTTTAGGATTATTATTTTAATTATTTTTGGAATTTGTACATGATTATTTTATTTCATTATTCTATTTTCCCTCCAGATTTTGTGTCAAAATATTTACGCGAGCTCAAGGTTCCATGCCTACCCTAACTCCACATACAAACTACATAGGGGGGGGGGGACAATATAAACCACTTATAGTCAATTCCCACAATGCATGTGGGATACATGATTAATCATGCAAGATCAATGGTTGAGATTAACCTTGATTGATATTGATGACCGTTCAGTGCTAACTTCAAAGAGTCATATCTCAAGTTCTAGAAGACCAAATCAGGAACGAGAGGGATCATTGGAAATTTGATGGAGTGAAGAACATGCTGGTAGGGTTATTCTTTCCAAGCTGATAGCATAAATTTATAAAAAAATGAGAAAAGAGGAGGCACAAATTTGATTGGAGATAAACCGTGAATTGTTCCACAACTCATATATTGAGTTTAAGAAGATCAAATCAAGCATAAGATGGTTCGTTGGAAATTTGTAGCAGTGAAGAATATCTTGGTAGAATCCTTTTCATCTAGTTGACTATAGAAATGCTCGAAAAATTTGAGAAACAAAGAATATATATAAATATGGTCGAAGATATTTCCAATAAATGTGATTCTTGGACTTACTATAGAAATAATTTGATGACTTAAGAGTCTTCTTAATTTATGTTCATAATGTTCATCTGTTCATTAATGAAGATGTATGGTAAATTCGAATTATATGATAAGACAAAAGAATTGAGTTGAAGAGATATAACTATTGGTAGTTACAGAATGTGAAAGGTCTTCCTTGTTTTATAAAAGAAAGACCATTGAATGAAAGAAGTAATTTTTCCCATTGTAACATTGGTGATACTATTATCTCAAGGAATAAAGGACAAAAGAAAAATTTGGCGACCATGGATGGTGTTCATGTGTATATGGGACTATTCTACATATGCAATTGAATTTTACAGTTTCTTGAATGATATGTAACATGAACTATTTATGTGTGTATTGTTTGAGTTATTTGACATTTTTTGGTTACTAATAGATACATGGATGATGTTGCAAGTGTAATTTATAATTATTTATTATTATATTTGTTTCGTTATTTCTTCAACCTATTTTTGTTAACATGAAGTATTTTTGCAATCAATAATATTATAACGTCTCTGATCCGTAACCCTTTGTAATTATACATATAGGTTGGTGATACGATTGGTATCAAGTGTGAATGTAATGTACATTTAGGCTGGTGAGCCATTGGAATTAAGTTTTGATGTTGCGCACATCAAAGTAGTGCGCGAAGAAGTGTTATCAAAGATAAGGTGCATACATTTTGTGTGTTGCATGCACGTGGGCAAGTGCGCACATGGCACTATGTTGTGCGCACTCAGGTAAGTGTTTGGTAATGACCTGGAAATGCACAATTCAGAGTTATATATATGTATATATGATTTTTTATGTTTTGAGGCCAGAGAGTTTGTGTGATTATGAGGCTAGCGAGCCTCGAAGTAGATAGGCCAGCGTGCCTATCCATGTAAATATAATCATGAATATTAATAATATATTGCATCATTGTGCATTGACTAACTCAGATGAAAAGAGATGGGGGGGGCTACTCCACCGAAAAAGATAAAAATGGGGGAGTGAGTCGTAAGTATTGGGGAATATTTTATAATATTTCTGGAAAAGTGTAATGTGGATATGTTTTTATCCTAAGTTTGAGGGTAGGGAATGAGTCACAAAGTGGCTTAAAGCTACTTCTGTAGGTGACAAGTGTCAAGTGGAAGGAATGCAATATATATTGTTAGCCTTAATGTTTTTGGGTATTATTATTTTGTATTATTATTGCATTTTTATGGATGTTGGAGGCTCTCATGAGCAGAAGGGGGTCAGACTATAGGGAAAGTATGATTATTACCTTACCTTATCAGAGAACACTGTAAGGAGTTGTGGGTTGTAACTTGAGTTACTATCGAGGAGACGGGTTGACAGACCATAAGCAGTCTCTTTGGGTGAGAGACTGGCTGTTGTGAAGTGGTTTTCAGACCTGTGAGCATACTCTCTAGGTGAAAGTATTGTTGAGAATTTTTCCTTGGCGAGTTGAGAATTAGTCACAGGGCTCAAAGACTTTTTATCCGACATGTTGTTGGTAACCCTATGAAGGGAAGTGGGGAAACCAAAGGACTATTGATCAGAGAAGGGGCACACTTCCTTGGGTGTGACATGTGCATGGGAAATGAGGGGCTGTGGGCTAGTTGCAACTGTGGACGCCTAGCACTAAGTATTTTTGTTGAGTTTCAGACCATATATTGTCACTAGGAGCCCTTTATCCCTGGTGGAGTTGAGCCCCAACTCGGGGATGACATGTTGCTGAAAGATTCTAAAAACCAACATCTATGGTTGGGAGGAACGTCTAATTCAAGGCCGCAATTGGTGACTTTTATAAAAGATAAGTGTTCTTTATGTGCTTGTCTTGTTTACTGTGTGCATATTTGTCTATGTTTGTCATGGGTTAATTCTTGTATGTTGATGCATATAAGTATTTTTTGTTATTTTGTTTAATGTTGCTTGCACCTGTACATATGATGCTTATAGTCTGTATTTGTAGTTGTACTTGAGTATTTTAGTGGACGATAGCCTTGTCTGCTAAGATAATCTGGTAAAATTGGTTATGCGTATTGCAAGAAGAGGATTGAGTGGCTAGGTGCGCATGATTGTAGCCTGTGTTTATCAAGAAGCTGGGGAATTGTGTGCGTGGAAAGAGAATTAGATTCTATGCACAAAGAAAATTGAGTTGGCACATGATGGCTAGATGGTTGTGCACACAGTTGTGTTGTGTGATCTGAATGCTAGTGCACACAATTGGTGCGGGTAGTTTTGATTTATTTCCACTGCTTAAGCTTGTATTGAACAAAGAATATTGCTTCCGCTATTATAAGTTGTGTCGTGTGACTCAAGTTTTGACCAAGTATGTTATTTCAAGAGATATTGCATGGACTTTGTTTAAAGTAGATTCTTTACAATGTACTTCTAAAGAAACATGGTCAATGGTATGCTAGGAATGTTACAAAGTGGTATTAGAACTTTGTCAGAGTGTTTTATAGAGTAGCATGGCCCAACCTGGGTGGTTGGGGATGTTACAAATATCATTTCATATGGTGTCTATATTTTAGAAATGCTCTTGATCTGGATATGTTAGAAATAGTTAGAATAGATAGTTTGCATTTGATTTAATTAGATTAGATTTAGGATAGTAAGAATTATTTTTTGGGGGGAATTTATTTGTCTTCCTCTTTTTTCTTTTAATTTTTAGTGGCAACCAGGCCCACATACTAGTTGGAACTTGCCATCCCAAATGAGAGTGAGTCTAATTGGGGCTCGTCATCATGCATTTTCCCTTATCTGATTGACATGCCAATTCGACTTGTCAATGGAAAGCAACTTGCACATTGAAAACCCAACAAAATCTATCAGTATAGTTCATCCAAATTAGTTAAGATACTACAATACTATAAAAGGAATATCGATTAGGGAATCAATTAAAACTTAATAGGAATATCAATTAGGGAATCAATTAAAACTTAATAAGAATATCAATTAGGGAAATAATTAAAACTTATTGTCAAGTTTTTATAGAACATACTTTGACATAAGCCAATGATAAAATTTATTAACAATCAATCTATAAATCATGTTCTTTGCAACAAATATTCCATCTAGCCATTCTTCCAAGACCACAAGGAGATAACATATAAAGGCTCACCAAGTATGGAAAATATGGTAAAAATGGTTTTAATTAAGTTAAATGATGGTTAACAAATTTACTAAACTTTAACTCTAAGACAAACAAATAAATAAACTCTAAGAAAAACAAATAAATAAATTCTAGATTTTATGGAAAATCAATATCAAAACAAATGCCAAGAGAAGCAAATGGGCATGAACAATGAACTGATTCACTACTAATACCTAATGATGTCCATGCTCTACAATGTATGAAATGGGTATATTATAACCTTTGACTGTGCATCCATTCTAAATCAATTCATTACTAATAGTGATTCCAAGGGTTTTATTTAGGGGCATTGTCTAACTATTCTACATTTTGGTTTTTTTCGTTGGAATCCGACTACATAAATATACACAAATCACTATTTATATTGTTTAAAATTCATTTTTGAATGCAAAAATGGATTCTTCATGCTGAAAAACCCCTGGGGCACTCAGACTCTTCATGCTGAAAAACCCCTAAGGCACTCAGATTATACATAAATAATCACTCAAATATGTGGATCTAACAATTTTTCACCGTATTTCAGGCAAATAACTGCGGAAAATATCGTCGAAGAAGAGCCAAAATGTAGAAAATTTAGACTACGGCTTATTTAGGTACCTGGTTGTGTTGTGGATTACCAAAAATAACATTTATTGGGATAATCAACAAAGGTTGAACATGCAATGAATTTGGATTCTCTAAAGGATTTGTGAAATGGATGGGCTTGTTTTTAGAAGGGCACGCTTACAATCACACCTAAAAAAAGAATGTTCATCATTCCTTCATGGATATAAACCTACATAGGCATAAAATTTGATTGATTTGATGCTAAGTGAGCCATATTGGAAGAGATTCCTACTCTAAAGTTGGGGTTGTAGGGTAAATATCAAAGCATGTCAAGTGGAAATCCTAGAAGGACCTTAGTTGTGCCTAAGTGGGAATACTTGCAGAAGCATTGATTACACGTGGTTTGGTCTCCAATTACTCAATTTGAGAACATTTTGAAGCCAAAGAAGGGTTACATAAGGACAAGAGTATACATAGTATACATTAACTTTCTAAGTAACTACATTACCATAACATAACAACTTAAGATATAATTTGGCACATTTGCCTATAAGTTCCTCTCAACATTTCCTTTTAATCTCTATCCAATGTATTTATGTATAATTATACATGTACTTTGTACATAGAGTTCATGGCTTAAATCATTTATTTGATAAATGGAATAATAGTTATACTTGAAATGAAGTTCAAAAGCATATAGCTCCATCACTTATATAGTATATTTAAGTTAAATAAACAAAAAATAGGATTCACTGAAATGACTTATAACCCTATGCTATAAAATTCAATAAATCAAATATACAAAATTATTTCCAAACTATGTTCATACATTAATGTCCATGTTACAATTTTTGAAGGAACATTCTCAAGAATAGTTTGAGGATTGTAGACAATTTCCATTGTTGCAACTTAGATATTTTTCACTCTTAACTTATGTCAAACACAAAGGAGCTATTATGCCACATATAACATCGGCCACTATGACTATACATGACACGTATAACATTTGGCTAGCAGTCTTGGAAAATAATGTGTTCATTGAATTTCTCTACTTCTTCAAAGAAATGTCCCTTTGAAACAATTGAACCAATCATATAGTATAACATGAGGGATATTTAAACTCTTTCATTAATGTTCTTTTCAACCATTGAACCAATCATATAGTATAACATGAGGGATATTTAAACTCTTTCATTAATGTTCTTTTCAATCTAGTGCATCATATTAAATAGTCGTGCACTTTTATTAGATTTTTTTTTTTAATGTAATGAACCAATCATATAGTATAATCATATGGTATAACATGAGGGATATTTAAACTCTTTCATTAATCTTCTTTTCAATCTAGTGCATCATATTAAATAGTCGTGCCCTTTTATTATTATTTTTTGATGTAATGATAGTGAAGACAACAATAGTACATGTTTTATTTTTAAAATAAGAGGTAAATAAATACAACCTCTTATTGATACATTTATACATATCCTATTTATATAAATTTATAGACAATCAATTTCAATTTGAATGTCCATTGATTTAATTAATGTTTAAGGTTGCATACCTTTTCTAACTATATAAAAAACCTTATCATGATCCTGGTCTATCACAACCACTCCATTGTCCATCTCTTCCTCGGTCGCATTTCCAAATGGTGGTAGTGGTGCAAGTTGTTCATGTTTCCATGGTTTATCAAATTTCTCATTTTGGTTTTTACACTTATTATTAGACTCTATGTCGTCAATACACAAGAGACAAAAGAAAGATAACTTCCATTTTTAATTGAGTATACACTTGTAATTTTCTTAAATCCCTAATTTGAGGTAGTCTAGCATAATTACTTAGCATCAATCTATCAATGCCATTACCAATTGAGATATTCCAAAATAACTTGCTTTAGGCAAAGATGTTCACATGTCTCAAATTTCACAAATTAATAAAACATATTTAGATTTAAAACTTAAATATTAAAATATCAATTTTTTTAAATAAATGTATATTTAAATAACAATAAGTTTTTTAAGGTCATCCACACTCATTTGTGCACATAAATCATCCTTGGGTTAATTTCATGGATAAAATTTGATTTAGATGGAATCTATAACTCAAGAAATATAGTGATTTGGTTGGTACCTCTTATGATCCAGATTATATTGAGAACAACATAAAGGTGAAGATATAACAATGAAGCACACAAAGATATTGCAAGAAACATAGTAATACAATTAAACTCATATTCTATTAATGATTGTTTGGAATGCAAAAGACTGTAAAATGCAAAGCACACAAGCTAGAGAATGGTGGTAGTTTATCTCTGAAGAGAGAGAGGTGTCGGTTATGCTCATTCACAAGAAGCTAATTACAAAAGAGGTTGAAATGGACTTTTAACATAGAAAATCAATGAAAAAATTCTAGACATCCAAAACCCTAACCCCAAAAGATGAAACACCAAAAGGTTTGTGGGACCCAATTTGGTTAGTTGATATGTCAACTTCTCGAGGGCATAACTTTTTCATATGATCTTTTTTTTGGGAGCTCAGTATCCCATCGAAAAGGTCTAGCCGAGAAGTACACATTTGGAATGGCCTAGCATATGCCTTTAGCTACATGCTGAGTGTTTTCATGCCAAAAAAACTTCGTTTAGGGCCTCAAAGCGACCCTAGAAGTTTGAGACCTGAAAACTATAGAAAATTTGACAAGATGTGCAACCATTTTGAATTAGTGGAATAGGTGGGTGGCCACAAGTATCCACCTAGATCATCCTAAGTTCCTATTTCATGTATACCTCAACACCATCATGCTCTCCTTTTCCATGCCCAATCTCAATGAAACTCCAATTGTGATGAATGTTCATTTTTTATTAAGGAACTTAACCAAAAGAACAATCGTGTTGATTTAAACTGTCCAACAAAATTGTTTAACCAAATCCAATTTTCTTTAAAAGTGACCCCTTGGTTCACTAATTCTTTATAAATTAAATCAAAATAATGTTGAACAAAAAATGTATCATGTATACGATCATCATTGATGTAAAAAAATGATACTCCTTAATCACTTTAGGATTCATTGCACTACTATCACAATCATCAATAATGAGCTTTGCATATCTATATAAAATATGCACAAGTATAGAAACCTGATCTAAATGATAATACTAACTTTGTATCTCTCTTTGTGCAATGAATGTGTGTGACAAACAAACTTGTTTAACAATTATAAGAATATCCAATTTAAGTAGGATAGAAAGGATACAACACAATAATCCATTTATGATGAAATAATAATATATTGAGTAAAATGTATAAGAACGAGATCCAATTACAATGACAATGAGGGCCACATATACCCACGTAGGGGTGCCCTTTCATTAATAGACATGTATATTGGATAAGACGTGTATTTTCATTATGATGTATTAATTATTTTAATGATTATTTATTCATATTTATATATTCTATATATATTTGTGTTTCTTACGATGTGTAGTTATCAACAAACTCAATCACTAATAATATTGGTTATGAAATACGTCACACAATTGCATGAATTGTAAGTCTTGTTGACATGCTCTATGAGAGTGCTTGGTATATCTATATATTTGATCCTTGAATTTCTTCAGGAAATTTATCACTAGAATATCGTATTCAAGTAGATAAATATTTGTTAAGGTTGAAATTGAATCTATGATAGGAGTGTATATAACATATTCATATCTTTTCCATTTCATAATGATGTTTGATAATTGAGGATCTTAAATATCAATAGGATAATTAGCACTAAATAGTGTCAATCAAAACATTCTTTGCATTTTTACCACTAACACATTCTTTCTTATAAAATAGTTGATAATTATCTCATGCCATAATATCTTGGATAAAAAAAAAATCACAAATGATGGAAGGAGGATCATTTGACCAATGTTTAATGCCAAAAATATAAAAATGTCTCATAATACAACTGAAATGATTTATGGTACCGACAACAACATGTGCAACAAACTGTGATGAGCCTGACATACTCAGATTTAAGCTTCACAAATGTGCTAAGGGAAATATTAACATAAATATTACTTTCTTGAAAAGTCTAGAAAAATTCCACTTTAGTAACATGTGTTATATGGATGGCATGAGTTTCATACTCACCTCTTAATATATGAAGTTGCACAACATCCTTTTAATCTAAAGAAACATGAGCATTCAAATACCAAAAATATTGCACCTTGTCCCTCACATTATCTAAAATTTTATCTCAATAGGGATGTGTACAAATAATAGCCCAACAATCAAGTTCATTATCCTTGCCTATTTGAACCCATAATTTTGAATGCTTCCATAATGTTTTTAAAACTTTTTTAGTAATTGACATCAACCATTTTGATGAAGTTCATTTTGTAATGACACTAGTTATTAGTGATCTATAGGTGATCCTGACATCTATGGATTGCCTATTTCCATGTGTAGAAAGTACCAATGATAGGTTTTTTTATAATCCATCATTTACCTTAGTCTCTTTGTCACTTTTAATGCCCAATAATCTAACTACATTTCTTAGAGTTTCATTCTTTAAGAATCTAGATAAAATTTGAGCTTATTACATGAATAATTTATCTTGGAAATGAGTTTGGACCTCACATTTAGATTATCTCAAATTGTTCAAATATGCATCGCCAACCCCATTTCGTCAATGTTAGTTGAATCCATGTTCTCCAAAAAATTGTTGATCAAAGTGGATATTGTTGCAACTCCCTATTAGTGATCCAGGTGGATATCAATGGCCACCCACCTTTTTCGACTAGCTCAAAACAATTTTTTGGCAATTTTGACAATTTACTATTTTTAGCAGGTTTTAACTTCCGGGGCCATTTTGAGGGCCTAAATGAAGGTTTTTTGAGATCGAGGTTCTCAATGATAGTCAAAGGTATGATTGAGCCCCCAAAATGAATCTCCTCAACGATACCTTTCCCACGAGCTATCATATGCCTAAAATGGATAACGTATGCAAAAGTTACGACCCCGGGAAATTGATGTACTAACTTACCCAAATGGGGCCCACATGAATTTTGGCGCTTCATCTCCTAGGGTTAGGTTTTTGGATGTCTAGGATTTTTGGCATTCCTGTTTATTGTAAAAAGGCCTCTAGAGCCTCATTGTAATCAGTTTCTTGCGAATGTGAGTAGCCGTCACATCTCTTCTCAGAGATAAGCTGCCACCATTCTAGCGAGTCTTTCACTCTGTATTTTTACAGTCTTTGTACATTTCTTTCATTAATAGAAATCGTGTATTACTGTATCTCTGTGTTTA
>ML777279.1:1668917-1684332 GCA_009831015.1 Picea engelmannii | reverse complement strand
TCCCTCATGTCAAACATTGGTGGGAAACTTACTGGGAGCAAAGTTCCACAGAGGAGTCTGGAATATATGGGGCCGATCCCACTTGGGATTTTTTTATGGATGTGGTAAAGGAACAGTATTACCCTGTTGGCAACTACGAAGACTAGTACATGAGATGGACCACATTGCGGCAAGAGAGGGGCCAAGCAGTTCCGGAGTTCACCAATTCCTTCCATACCTTGCGCACCAAGTTGGGTATCAAAGACTCCAAGCGACATTTGGTTCTGAAATATCGTGGGGCTCTACATAGATACATCCAGAATGAAATGGATTTTCTGGACATCTCATCACTTGGTGTTGCTTATCGATATGCTGTTAAAATTGAGCAGAAATTTAAGCACCAGAACAAACGGTAATTCGGGTCTGCAAATCTGCAACAACCAAAGTATGACAAAGACGACCCTAACAAACAGTCTCCTGAAAACCAGTCCAAGACACAGGAAAAGAAGGGTCACAGGAAGACAAAGAAGGACACCAGAAAATGGTGTGATTTCCACAAAATCCCCTGGCACAACACCGATGAATGTCGCTCAAAACAGTCATTGGTGGCCGAGATCAAAGACAAGGAGCCGAACCCTGATTTAGAATCTGATTATGAAAAAACAGGTAAAGGACAGATCATTGATGCAAGCCCCACTGCTATTGTCGCGACCGTAGCAATTCAACTAGAAGAACCAACAGATCCTGAAAAGGGGGAGCGCCTTTTTCATTCACAGATGTGGGTGAAGGGGACCCCGCTGCATTTTATTGTTGATAGTGGAAGCCAGAAGAACCTCATCTCAGTAGAGGTTGTCAAACAGTTGGGATTGTCGACAACACCACACCCGTAGCCATACAACATTGGGTGGCTTCTCCAAGGACAAGATCTTCGTTTCAACCAACAATGTCGATTGTCATACAACATCCAACCCTTCAAGGAAAAGGTATTATGTGATGTTGCCCCACTGGATGTCTGTGATTTTCTCTTAGGCCAGCCATATATGTGGAAGCGCCATGCTATTTATGAGTCTCGACCCCGTAGTGTCATTGTTACTTCGGGGGGAAATCTCTACAGAATACCAGAGGTAGTTCCAACTATTGTTTCACCTAAAAAGTGTCACAATGTAGTATCTCATATTGCAAAATTCAACTTCTTCACAATCTGTTTAAAAGGGGAACAAAAGGACATTGCAACCACTACAGTCTCGCCCCCTGCACCTTCTATCCAACAGAAGCAGGTCGACAAGGTTGCAACAAAGCACAAAGATTCCTTCTGCACACCTTCCTCTCATGTAGCTTGACTTGTTGAACAACCTCAACTTCAACAAGTTCATGACAGACTTCCACAAACTAAGCAACGCGACGTCTCCAACAATACAAGCAGCTCACCCAAATGCAGATCCAGCAAACGCTTTTCCCTCTCCCTCGGGAACTCAACGCAATGGAGACCATTGCTTCCTAAGGAGGGAGGATTGATCCAGGTGGATATCGGTCACCACCCACCTTTTTCGACTGGCTCAAAACAATTTTCTAACAATTTTGGCAATTTACTATTTTTAGCAGGTTTTAACTTCCGGGGCCATTTTGAGGGCCTAAATGAAGGTTTTTTGAGATAAAGGTTTTCAATGATAGCCAAAGGCATGATTGAGCCCCCAAAATGAATCTCCTCAACGATACCTTTCCAACGAGCTATCATACGCCTAAAATGGAGATCGTATGCAAACGTTACGATCCCGGGAAGTTGATGTACTAACTTACCCAAACGGGGCCCACATGACTTTTGGCGTTTCATCTCCTAGGGTTAGGTTTTTGGATGTCTAGGAATTTTGGCATTCCTGTTTATTGTAAAAATTCCTCTAGAGCCTCATTGTAATCATATTTTTGTGAATGCGAGTAGCCGTCACATCTCTTCTCAGAGATAAGCTGCCACCATTCTAGCGAGTCTTTCACTCTGTATTTTTACAGTCTCTATACATTTCTTTCATTAATAGAAATCGTGTATTAATGTATCTCTGTTTTTATGGTTGCATCTCTGATATATTTATGTTATATTACTGGATATACACGATATCTCTGTGCATTTCTTTATTATATCTCCGCTCTCATTTCATGCCGAAAATAATCCGAATAAATTAGCTTATGTGAATTGCTCGATGTGATAGCATATTCTTGTTGGTCAGATGTTATCCCCATTTGCAATTTAAATTAATTCATATATATGTACATCAAATGGTTGAATATAATGTATTTCAAATACAACTTCAAAACAAATAAAGTGTTTTTTCCCTCCCAAAAAAGTCGTAATTCCTTTATTTCAAGTAAAAATTAGGTAATTACATTTAGCATGTTTTTGAGAACACTAAAAAAAATAACTCTAACCAACTCCATGAGAATAAACAAGTTGAATTGAAATCCCTATAGCTCTAAATATAATATACTAACAAATTGATATCAAACAATATTGAGACAATATTTTTTTGAACAAGTTCCAAAATTGAAATCAAATAAAGTAGACTTAACCATGATTGGCCATGAAACTAACCATCAAAACAAATTAGAAAATAAATGTCCAATATATTAGTCTTATAAGCCATTAGACAAATAATTTGTCTAGTAGGTAGGATAACAAATTCTTGTATCCTTTGACTTAGTGATCTCAAGTATGCCTAGGCATACTTGAGCATTCACTGACAAATCATCTACAATTCCATTAAGTTCTATGAAAATATGCCTACAAATAACTCCTTGACCTTTTTGGGAATGATAAAAAAATATCTCTAAAAAGCTCCTCAATTCTATTAAGTTCTAAAAAATATGTTTGCAATCCACATTCAGTTTTTTTTTAATACTTGAGCATTCACTGACAAATCATCTACAATTCCATTAAGTTCTATGAAAAATTTCCTACAAATAACTCCTTGACCTTTTTGGGAATGATAAAAAAATATCTCTAGAAGGCTCCTCAATTCTATTAAGTTCTACAAAATATGTCAGCAATCCACATTCAGTTTTTACCACACAACAATCAACTAAAGAAAATTAATCTAGACTATATCTACATATTTAGTAATTCTTTATATATATACACACACACGTGTGGGGGGGGGATGGATTGAGTTTCCTCCATTACTCAGTAGTGAATGTGGAGAATTTGGAAAGTTGTGATCCTTCTATGTTGGATCAGGAAACTAAGGAGCAAGTACTACCTACCATAGAGGACTTAGTGCTAAAAGCTCAAGCAGAGTTGGCAGAAGATACAATTTTGCAAAAGAAGTCCAGAACTACAGATAAGGGAAACATGACCTTTGGTAGATTGGGTTGAAAAGACATCTTCGAAGCAAGGCAAAATGGTACTCTAGGGAGAAGGTAAAGGAAACATTCCCTCACCTCATTCAATAAAATATTTTGGGGACCAATAGCCTTATAAAATGGGAAGTTATGACCTGGATTAGATCTTTATATAATTTTTCAACTATCTTGGTACTTTTTGGGTGGAAAATTGGAGGAATTGGCTTGCAAGACCCATTTTAGCAGCATGTCCTAGTTTGGAGATTTGGGGTCCGAATCCTTCTAGAACCATTTTGAGGTATCAAATGGAATTTTTTGTGGTCAAAAAATTGTGAGCATAGATTTTATCCCCTCGATGTTGTTTTACACATTGAGACCTTTCCAAAGACGTGGAAATCACCTAAATAGGAGCTTGTATTCAAAAGTTATGTTTCCTGCAAGTTGGCCTACCTTGTTGACCACCATGGTATCGAGTGGATGACATGTTAGACTCCATTACTCACACATGCAAGGCTAGTCACGTGATATTTTCAAGAAGATTCTAGAAGGTCGAAAACATTATCATTAATTGAGGGTTAAGGCATGCAAAAACCCCTACCCAAGATGTCTATTAGGCTATGTTAAATATTGTGCCACTAGAAGGAGAGGGGATTCCATTCCTTTAGCGTTGTACTTGTTCCATAGTTGAGTAGATCATCTAGGAGTGACATTTGAGAGAATAACAGAGGAGGAAGACGATTATGTAGTAGCCATTCAAGCCACAATGTCAAAGGCAACTCCATAGTGAGTGTCTCTTTCTTCGTATTTGCATTTCATTACCGAAGAAGAGAAATCAGGGCATAGGCCTCACCTTCTAGCTGGGTTTTCTCCTGTATTGGGTTTCCAATGATACATTTTGTGTTCATTTGCTTAGTCTTTCATTTTCGTATTTCAGTTATTTGATTAATTTGAGCAGTAAGCTAGTGAAAATAAATATGAGATCTAAGGAAATAAACATAATAATAAAATATTTTTAGAATAATATAACATCTGTTGTGACGAGCTGTCCCAATGGAATATCCATGGAATTTACAGATCAGTACCATTGCTGTCCTTTAATTGTGATTGCAGATCTGATTTTCAGATTTGATTTTTCTCATGTATTGAGCTAGTTTCATAGTTGTTTTAGTATGCTACTGTATTAGGGAAGCAGGGCTGAATGCTATGTTGCTTTAACATGATTAATAAATTTTCTGATCTGATTTGTTACTGTTATATTTCCACTGTAATTGAAGCAATTTTCAAAACTATGTATGGACATAAATCTTTCCCTAAGGGCCACTAAAATTGATCTATGCATGAAGTCTTTGCAGTGTCTACATTCTTGAGTTTGCCTAGAAATAGTGTTGGGCAGATTTGATGTTTCTTGCAGGGCTGTCGAAGAAATTAGTTTCAACACCAAGGTTGAAAACTCTATGAAGTAAATTCATGGCTTCATAAAAGTGAAGTGGAAATTTCAGATTGTATGACAGATTTTCAAAATTTCTACACATCTTGAGATCATTAGCAAGCTGGGCACAATCTCTCCTGAAAACATTCAGAGTACTTTGACCTGCCAATCAATGATGACATTTCTCTGAAGTTTGTACTCCAGTATAATCACATAAAGGATTACCAGAACTAGGCCATAAAGACCCCTGATTCGGGTAGGCCTCTAACGTCACAGTTTGATGTGACAAAGCACCTTGGATAATTTTTCTGGTAAACCAAGTCTATCAGCTAGGCTAGGGCCTTTATTCTACCTTAGCGAGTTATGCCGTAAAGTAACATCTTTCCTTGCCCTACCCCTCCCAGTGCCATCTTCATCCACCATAATCTCATCAAATTTTCGCCTTAGATCACCGATTTCAGCTCCTCTAGAGTAGGGAAAATGGAGTTACAGCTTGAAGCTTCTAGCAGATCTTCTGAATAATCCACTAACTTCACCTCTGCCAATTTGAGGCCTTCTGGTTAAACATGTTGATATCTGTCCTATTATGTTTTAGTCGTATTAACTATGTCTCCATTGCTATTGTTGTGCTCATGTCAGACATCTTATTGATTGTCTTACTTTATTTCTTCCAAAATGAAGCTCTGCTATGTGAGGGCCTTCTCTGTATTTTTTATTCTTGTAATATAAGACCCATTTTTCCCTGAAGAAAGGGAAAAATCAAGAAAATCAATAGCATCACTATTTTGGTCCATCTTTAAAGTTTCTGTACTTAGTTGAATCGTAATATGTTTGTGCAGTGCAACAGAGTTGATTGATTGTTCTAATTTGCTAGCTTTTGGCAGAAATAACAGTATACTACTATTCTTGATGCAATGGACAGTCAGGGTTTAAGAAAGGCACCACAACCAAGTGTTAAAGCTAGTCTGTCACTTAAATCAAAGCAGTATGATTTCACTGGTTTTGAACATGATGGACTGCTTTCAGATAGGCTTGTTAAACTCGAAGAACAATGCATGAGTACATTTAAGGATTACATGGTTAAGTCATAAGTTCCAGCAGATGTGCCCAATGAAGTCCAAGAGAGCTCATTTGCAGAAGAAGATTCACAACCAAGTAAACTTCCTAAGAGATCAGGGAAGCTCAAATAGAATCATTGTATGAAGTCCTGATAGTATCAGAGTTTTCCTTGTATCTTGTTTATGAAGTCCTGATTGTATGTGGTTGTGCTTTGTTGCAATTTCAGTTTCTTCCGTTCCAGAACAAAAAGACTGTAAAATTGGTTCCTTAGTCATTTTTGGTTTCTTCATAACCCACTCTATTCACGATGCAACAATTCACAACACAACAGCAGGGCAAAAGTTTCGTGGTATCGCACTGATTGGTGAAAAAGTTTCATAGCATGAGTATAGCATGCTCATGAAGGAGATTCTAACAGCAGCTGCGATGGCTTTGATTACACCCTCCAACAAGTTTGAAGTGTACAGGGATGGATCCTTATTAATTTTTTATGAATATGGATTTTTTTAGTAAATTAAAACTAGTGTTTAATACTTAAAAGTCAACTTAACTTCCAACAAAGATGTTTTCACTATAGTTATCAAGTTTGAGTTAAAGTTTGAATTCGAATTCAGTACTATACTGAAACAATTCGGGTCAAAAATTTGTAACACATAATTTTTTTTGTAGTGGATCCAAAATTTGTGAGGGCATCCTCATGAGTCCATATTAAGCATAGAGCTTTATAAATGATATGACATGGTTCTGTAAGAAAATTGGAGCTATTGGCTTGTAGGGTACTTTTTAGGGGTAAGTCTAGTTTTAGTGATTTGGAGTCCAAAACCTTTCCCAACTCATTTGAGGCTTTAAATGACTATCATAATTAGTATGCAGAAATTATGTCTCGTAATTTGACCCACCTGTTGACCATCATGATACCCACTGGATGCCATGTTAGCTTACATTACTCACACATGTGAACTTTCAAGAAGATTCTAGAGGGTCCAAAATCCTAACCCTAATCGAGAGTTTAGGCATACTAAAATCCTAACCCCAAACGACTATTAGGCCATATTAAATACTAGGCAACTAGGAAAGGAAGAAGTTTCATTCTTATTATATCAATTATTGGTCCATAGTTGAGCAAAGCATTTGGGAGTGAGATATTGAAGTAGAACAAAGGAAGTAGAAGATTCAGTGGTAGCCATACTGGCCACAATGTCATGGCAACTCCATAGTGAGTGCCCATTTTTTAGTATTTGCATTTTATAACTGAGAAGAAAAGAGTAGATCATATACCTCACCTTCTAGCTAGGGTTTTCCCAAGGTACATCTTATGTTCATTTTGTAAATGGTGTGTTATTTGCTTAGCTTCTTTTATTTCAATTTCAATTATTTTAATATTTTCATGCATTATGTTGGTAATATTAAATCTGAATCTTAAGTAAAGCATTGCATAATAATAGATTGCAGAAACTTGTAAATTTTGTTGTGATGAACTATTTTAATGAAATATCCTATAAAAATTATAGATCAAACTCAATCTATCTCTAACTATTTATTACCCATATTTATTTCTAGAAAAGCAAATAAGCCAACTAAAAAAATATCACTTTCACCATGATCAACAAATCCTTGATTCATATATTTCACCATAATCAACAAATCCTTGATTCATATAATCCATTTGATACAACTCTATTAGCATGGTTTCTCTAGTGTCTAATACTTGATTCATATAATGTATTTGGTACAGCTCTATTAACATGGTTTCTCTAGTATCTATTTGCTACAACTATACAAGTATCGTTTTTCTAATCTATCAATTTATATAACATGAACCCCCATTTAACTTTGATCATATTTTGTATAATTCTTGATTTTCTTTATTTAATTATGGTCTAAATAACATGAACCCCCATTTAACTTTGATCATATTTTGTATAATTCTTGATTTTCTTTATTTAATTATGGTCTAAATTCATTATGATTTGTTTAATTCTATTTTTTTATAGATTTCAAAATGTTTGTATATCAAACAATAATACTTTATCTTTTAGTTTTTTTATAGATTTCAAAATGTTTGTATACCAAATAATAATACTTTATTTTTTAAGTATATTAATTACTTTCTTTAAGTATTAGTTAAATTATTTGGTTACCAACATGTTAAATTCACATTTATTGACTATCGATGAAGCTTAAACCAAATTGTAAAAAAATTGTATAGTTTTTTCTCCTATATAGGTACACTGGATCATCTTGTGCATCTATCCCATGAGTTAAGATTTTTTGAAAGAAAATTTAAAGTGGGACTATGTAGAAATGAGATACACTATCTTGATCATGAAAGGTTGTTTATAACAAATGTGAAAAATAGAAGGTCTTGTTAGAGGCCTACCCCTACAACTATTTTTGTTATAGGTTCGCCTCTACAATCATGATAGAAGGAAAATACCCAAATTTTGATAATGCATGGAAGGAGATTGTTTCGTTAAATTATTATTTTTCCCTTTTGCTCCTTTTTTTTATTATCTTTATGAAAGTTCTAAGAATTTGATTGTTGTTTTCCTTAGTAGTAGACTCTTCTCCTTTTGACGAATTTTATTGCATTTGGTCTTTCTTCTTTCCTAGGCTCTTTTGTTTGTAAAAACTAATTCATTTTCTATTTGTTTTTTAACCAATGAGAATTTTTTTCCCTCTTCCTTTTCTATTTGTTATTCATGAATTTGTTCTTGATTGAGGGACAAGAGGAGGAAGAGCGGCCATATAATCAAAATGATCTACTATAAAAGGCTACATTTTCTTAATCTAGAACTTAGTTCAATGAATCTATTGAAGCAATTGCCTATATCTTGAAGGGTTTTTGTCTTATAAGAACAATGACATGTTGGAATCCTTATCTAGATAAATATGATTTTGAATATTTAAGTAGTTGGATGGAAACTTGTATGTTGGGGTTTCATGCATAAAACAACATCTCACTTGGAACCAAGATCCATTTTGGAGGATTGAAGATTGGTCTTCTACATAAGAAATCATGATAGCAAGGTATTGAGGCCTCAAATAGCCCCAAGTTTGGTGACTTAACTTTGATCATATTTTGTATAATTCTTGATTTTCTTTATTTAATTATGGTCTAAATTCATTATGATTTGTTTAATTCTAATTTTTTATAGATTTCAAAATGTTTGTATATCAAACAATAATAGTTTATCTTTTAGTTTTTTATAGATTTCAAAATGTTTGTATATCAAATAATAATACTTTATCTTTTAAGTATATTAATTACTTTCTTTAAGTATTAGTTAAATTATTTGGTTACCAACATGTTAAATTCACATTTATTGATTATCGATGAAGCTTAAACCAAATTGTAAAAAAATTGTATAGTTTTTTTTGCTATATAGGTACACTGGATCATCTTGAGCATCTATCCCATGAGTTAAGATTTTTTGAAAGAAAATTTAAAGTGAAACCATGTAGAATTGAGATACACTATCTTTATCATGAAAGGTTATTTATAACAAATGTGAAAAATAAAAGGTCTTGTTAGAGGCCTACCCCTACAACTATTTTTATTAGAAGTTCGCCTCTACAATCATGATAGAAGGAAAATACCCAAATTTTGATAATGGCATGGAAGGAGATTGTTTCAATATCACAGTCCACGTATAATTATTAAATATCTCATATTACAACATGGCAATCTTAGAGTGCATATAAAACAATATCACTTAAAACTAACTTTATATGAGGCAACTTCCAATTTAAAAAATAGCAGTAGGTTTGGTTGTAGTTTAGTTGATTATTTAATTATTCATTGTTATTGGTTCATAACGGATCCATTGGTTCCATTTGTGATACTCAAGTTTAGGGAATTATAAATACAAAAGTCCAATGAAATCCTTTAGGATCCATTTACTCTAATCAGATTTGACCAGACGGATTTAAAGTTTAGCAGAGTTTAAAAGATGTAAATACAAAAATTAAAATAAAAAACATATATTTTTAATTAGTAAATCTACACAAATTATAAATTAATTATATAAATTAACCACTCATATTGTAAATTAATTATATATCTTATCATATAAAAAACACATTTCAATCTCTAACAAAATTACAGAATTCTACCGTCAAATATTAAAAACGTCACAGTCTAGAGTGCATAATAAAACGAGTTAAAATAGGGTTTCCGAGCCGGAAACGTCGATAATGTGGGCGGTGAGGGCTTCTCAGCCGGAAATGCCGATAATAGGAAGATCCTACTGCGGAGTGCTGACTGTTCCATTGGCATTTGGACGTTCGGAAATACCTTCACACCCACCGCCTCAGCTAGATAAAGTCCCGGAAAAGTTTAGCGACAACGTATTAGTTCGTTACACATCATTTTCAATTCTCTGACGGTTCTGTTACACATCCTTTTCAGCTTTCTAACCGCTCCTGTGGATAAGGTGACCGTTGCTCTGGCCAGGAAGGAAGTGCGCAGGAGGTGGAGACATTCAAGTTAAAATGAAGGCCATGAAGCTAACAACGGATCTATTTGCTTTTTCGCTTTTCTAGAACGAATCTATTTGCTTTTTCGCTTTTCTTTGCTTGACATAGTGAAGCTATTCAATTTTCTGTGTTTGTTTTTTAATGAGAGTTTAAGCTATTCAATTTTCTGTTTTAGATTTTTTTTTGTGAGAGTTCAAGCGATTCAATTCTCTGCATTCGATTTCTGGTGAAAGTTCAAGCTATTCAATTATCTGCCATTCGATTTCTGGTGAAAGTTCAAGCTGAGTTCTGGTGAGAGTTCAAACTCTGCGTTCGATTTTTGGTGTGGTTCGATTTCTGGTTACTTCCTCACGTCAGAAAGACTCTGCGTTCTATTTTTTATTATCTGATCTCTGGTTCGGTTTCCCCCCTCAGCAACTATCATCACTGTTGCGTGAACCGCACCACAGCAGCACCCTTCAACCGCGTGTAAGCAGGGCCTGTTACGTTGGTTAGGCCCAAGCAATTCTATTCGTGGTGCTATGTCTCAGCGAATTAGCCCAAGAAGCTCCCTGCTTCTCTTTGCCAGGTTACAGATCCCGATCTGTAGTCCAATATGGATTCTCCAGAGGCCGAGTCCGGGGGATAAAATTATAATGAAATCAGAGTGATCTCTATTACTATTTTGCATTAGTCATTTTCTGCGTTCTGTTACTATTCTGCATCCGTCATTTTCTGCATTAGATTTCTGGTTACACCACTCGTTTTTCTTGTGTTAGAAGAGGGATTGTGTATATCACCGTTCTTAGCAAATCATATCATGGCCGATCCTGCTTTCCTCGCTGGTTTTGTCGCTAAAGGCATCGACATAGTAATCAGCCAGATTCTTTACCATGCGAACATTGCAATCCGGTGCAGGAAAGAATTGAAGTCTTTGAAAGATCTGGTAACTAGCATAGGGCCTATTGCGACACAGATTAGTCAATACCATTTAGAACTCAATAGAATGAGACGAGCTTCCATTGCTCAAAGCGATGATAATGCTGATTCAGAATGGGTTATTAAGCTGCACGACCTCCTTCTCCAACAAGCATTGCCAATAGTGCACAAGTGCACGGTACCCAGATTCAATGTCTTTTCTCGTTATCAGATGAGTAGAAAGATCAGCGGTTTGATTTCAGAAATCAAGAAGCATCTGGAATTGGTTCCTTTAGTCCTACTAGAGCAGCAGACCCAAATGCACATGGAGATGCTAGAGCAGCAGACCCAAATGCACAGGGAGATGATGAGAGAAAGCTCCCAAGTTCCAAGCTATGGTGTAGATTTGTTTCCACGGCTTGCTGACCACCATTTAGTTTTGTTGAATATAAACTTGAATATGCAGGTTAACCTTTGAAGGATAGTGAAACCCAATGTTCGATTCTTAACAAGTTTGCAGAGACCACCCTATTCTGCATTTGGGTTTCTTCATCAGTCTCAGAGGCCACTGGTTTTCTTCATCAGTTTCCAGGCAATCGCTTTGTTTGCTTTCATTCATTCATTTTGTTAAGCGATTTCCATTGAAAACTTATTCAATTTAGGCTTGCAAGCTTATAAGAATCCCTGAATTCAGTTTAGGTCTGCAAGCTTATAAGAATTCCTGTATATACAATTGTAAGAATTCTTGTATATAGTGTATATACTTGTCTTTTTGAATGAAAATGAAGTGTAATTACATTCTGTGTATATAATTAAAATTCCTATGATACCTATTTGACTTCGTTCCGATCTCACTGCAGATAGCAGTGTTGTTAGCCTGAAAGAAGTTATATTATCCACTGAAATATTTTATTTACATTCCTTCATTTTTAGACTTAGCCTAAGTTCACAAATATTTTATTTACATTCCTCTTATATCAATTCGTAATACGTGTAATACTGTAGTATATGTAATACCTGTTTTATATTTTAATACGGTAGCATACATGTAATACTGTAATATTCTGTGCAATACATGTAATATTGTAGTATTTTGTGTAATACTGGATATGGATTTTATCTTTATGGAAATTGAAGATATTAATTAGTTAAAATAGTATTTATAATTTAAGTGGGTTTAATGATTAAAAATATGTATTTTTTCTTAAAAAATTACAAGTTTAAATTGATAGAATTAAGTTTTTGTAAGTTTATTGTTTCTATAAGTTTATTGTTGTTTAACACTTTGAATAATCTGAACTTACTTAATCTAAACGTTTTAAAGTTTAATAGAACTGTGACACTGTTTTTTTTAATATCAGACATATTTTGTTCAAAGTTTAATAGAACTGTAAATTTTAATTGTTTATATTATATATTTTAAATATTTGGAAATTTTTGAGAATACTAAATTTATTTATAAATTAAAACAATACAAAATTATGATTTTACTAATAACTTATTTACGAAATTTCAATTTAAATGAAAGTGCTGGTGACTAGATAAAAGTCAAAATACAAAATTATGATTTCACTACTAACTTATTTACGAAATTTCAATTTAAATGAAAGTGCTGGTGACTAGATAAAAGTCAAAATGTAAGTGTTTAACTTAACAGTATCCACAGTCCTTTGCTTATGAACGTCCAATTAACGGTACGCAACCTACTTGTGAATTTTATTCTATGTAATAATAAATAATTAATTATGCACGATTTAAAAAAAATATCACTCATTAAACGTTCATATGTCTTTATGTGAACATAATTAAAAGCCAAAAGCCAAAATATATCTTTATGTTCATGTATCTTTGTATCTTTATATGAACATAGGCGTTTGCTAAAAGCCAAAATATTATTAAATTAATAATTAAATTTAATAATAAAGCTATTTAAATTATTATTAAATTAGTGATTTAAATTAATTTTAAACATGTTTCTGTTTCATCTTAAATTTATTATTTAAAGTAATTTCGATTTTAATTCATTTTTAAAATAATTTGTTTTTTAAAAATAATTTCAATTTTAATTGTATATTTCATTATTAGATTGATTCAAAAAAATTGAAATGTTTTGTATTTATAAATGTAATATTAATTATTTAAAATAATTAAATAACTTAGCATATCCCCGTTTTTAATTAAATATCAACTCTTGATCTTTGCTATGTTTTGATAATCAAAGGAAATTGGGCTTTGACAAAAGTCAAGTTGAGTTTTTCTTAAAGAATTTAAATAGTAAATTAAATTTCCTAACTTATAAAGACAATATTGAAGAACTCTATCATGATTTTACAACTACCCTTTCCATTTCTATTAACAAGTTCTCTTTGGAGGTGTCTTGTAAAAAGAATAATAGAACGAAGAATGTAAAATTGCTAGGAAAGCCATTGAAGATGCTTCTAATGAGTCCTTAAAAATCGATAAGATCAATACCTACAAATCCCTAATTAAAAGGAAAAAAAGGTACTTTATCAATAAAAAGCAAGAGCAGCATTCACAACTATCTAAGCTAGATCCTAAGAAGTTTTGGAGCCAAATTCTAAACCACAATACTAAAGAAAATAATATGATTCCCTTAAGGGAATGGAATTCCTACCTTAAAAGTATTTACGTGTTCCGTAATGCCATGGACACCATTCATATTGTCCTTACAAATGATGAAGTTTTTTCTTTAGATGACATAGAGTTTGGGGTTAAGCGACTTGCAAATGGAAAAACTAAGGATATTGAAGGCTGCCAAGCTGAAATTTTTAAAATAGGAGGTCCTATCCTTATCCCTCACATACATAAGATCTTCAATTTAGCAGTTAAGCAGAGCTTCCCTAAACCTTGGACGCAAAGCCTTAGTGTTCCTATTTAAAAAAATTGAGGATAGAAACATTCCCTCTAATTATAGGACCATTATGATTAGCATGATTTTAGCCAAGCTTTATGGAATTATTTTGGAAAAGAAGATTATCCTTTGGCTAGAAAGTCACGGTAAAAGAGCTAAAGGCCAGGCCGGGTTTAGGAGATATCATTCAACTGTGGACCATCTTGTTACCTTTAAGATCATTGTAGAGTTCTGCAATACTAAAACCAATCTTTTTTGTTGTTTTATTGACTTTAGAAAATCTCTTGACATGGTTTCTAGGAAAAACCTTTGGAATAGGTTGGAAGAGATAAAAGTGCCTCTCGAGTTGAGGGCTGCTGCAATAAGGATGTATGAGAAAGTTATTACTAAGTTTAAAAACAATTAGGGCTGGTTGAAAGAGATTAACTGCAATATTGGAGTCAAACAAGGTTGTGCCTTGTCCCCTACCCTTTTTGGCATATACATTGACAAATTGGAAGATTGTTTGGAAAAAGCAAGTTGTGTTGACCCTACTCTCACTGGTATAGTCATCAATCTTCTTCTTTATGTCGGTGATATCATTTTTATGGCAATGAGTCTCCATGATCTTGAAAACCAACTAAGAATCCTCAATGATTTTTTTCTCCAATATGGGTATGACTGTTAATATTGATAACACTAAGGTCATGATTATTAAATCCAATAAGATCACTTATGATACCTTCGTATATGACAACAACAACTTGGAGGAAGTGAATTCATACAAATATCTTGGAATTGATATTCACCACAAGCTCAACTGGAATTATAGCATTGAGAAAAGGATTAATAGGGGGATGGAAAGCTTATTATGGGATTGAAAGCAATTGTAAATCAACCGATCTTTGGAGTTGGGATAAGAAGAAACTCCTCTTTAAGAATCTTGTTGCACCTGTTATTCTTTATGGATGTGAATTCTAGGGCTGTAGCATCTCTCGTGAATCCTGGAGAAAGATAGAGAAAATACAAAAGAATTTTATAACCTATAATCTCAAAATTAAAGGAAACACGCCCTATCCCATCCTCCTCTTAGAAACAAGCTTCTCCCCCATTGAGAGAACAACTATGACTAGATACCTAATGTATAAGAACAAGTTAAACACCATGGAAGACAAAAGGCTTCCTAAAATTGCTTCAAAATCGAGTCATAACCACCATCGACTCAAGCGAGGATGGCATAAAGATGTTCGATCTTGGCTAAACTATTGGGGAATCATGGAAGACACCATTTTGCAGAATAAAGATACTATTAAAAATATCATCAAATCAAAATTTAAGGAGAAAATGTGGTGTGATAAAGAGTTAGAGGAAAAAAGAAAATTAAGGTATTATAA
>ML777279.1:1643333-1664233 GCA_009831015.1 Picea engelmannii | reverse complement strand
TGTATTAAATAAAATAATTATTTAAAAAAAAATGAATGATAAATTTATTTTAATTTTTTAAAGATATTTTGTAATAAAGTAAAATATTTTGTCTATATTATTAGCTATGGTTTATTGTACTTAATTGTATTCAATTATACTAAGCTATAGTTAAACAACATTGTTATCCCAAACAATTTTATTAAACTAAAGTTAGTCTATGCCAACTAAAGTCAATTATGGTTATTCATATTGAACTATTGTTAACCAAAGTCAATTAAGCTAACCATAGTAAACAACATATAGCAATATTCAATTAAGCCAATCAGTCAACCATTAGAAATTATAACCTTCCCTTTCGGTAGTGGAGGTTTTAATAGATTTCACTATAACTAAAAATTCTAGTAGGTTTTTTACATTGTAGGAAGTACTTTGTTTATGATGTATTGAGTGGTGCATACAACATATTTTAATTACCCTCTTAAATATTTTAGATATTGAAAGAACTAAGAAATTCAAATCAATAATATGCACTGGTGGGTATTGTATATGTTGGACACATGATTTAGATAAGCGTGAATGTGCATGTTATTCATCAATATGGTACATCTATAAATACAATGTCTTGACCATTGGATTCGTATTCCAAGGTCTCTTGGACTCCTTGACAACCCTTACACTATCACTTGACCTTTCACATTCCGTCGAGTGAGGAATATTGTAACCCTAAGTGGATTAGGTTTCCAACATTGCCCCCCTTAATTTGAAGAGGTGTATGTGAGTCCAAAGTGAGAGATGATATCTGAAAGTGGGCAGCTGAAATCTGGAAGTGTGCAGCTGCTAATGGCTGAATGTGCTCTCTAAATCTAGTGGTTTTGGGATGACCACAAACTGGATGGTGTTGGTGGTTTAAGGAAGACCAAAAACCAATCTGGTGGTTTAAGAATGACCACAAACTATTGGTGGTTTAAGGAAGACCAAAAACCAATCTGGTGGTTTAAGGATGACCACAAACTATGGAACCCTTAGACTCTAGGATCAATGGTTCTCAGAACATTTCCTAAGTTAGAAAGAAGCTGGAAGTTGATGTATTCTGCTAATTGGAAGTGCTCTCGATCCTAGTTTAAATATGACCATAAACTATGATGTAGAAGAAGTTGAAAGTGTTCTACCAAGTGGAGTTTTAAGGGAAACCAAAAATCGTTGTTTAGCAAACGTTGTAAGTCTTCTACTAAGTGGTGGTTTATGAAAACTACAAACCAATCATGCTCGCTTGTCATGCTCGATTGTTACTACTCGATTGATGGGAATTTGAAACTTAAAGCCTGAATGACGATCATTGATGTTGTTCCCCGTGTTAGGTACAAGGTGAGAAGATGAAAATCTGTCCATTGAAATATGTGTCAATACTCGAGTGAAAATTATTTGGTATGACTGAGATATCTTCTTGACTATTGATGATGATCACCAAGAATCCATCCACCCATATTGGTTCTTTACTCTTGCAGTTGTATTGCATTTGAAACACCTATCTGAAGGATGATTATGTTGTCCACAATGCTCACAAGGATGAAGATCGAAGCACTGATATTCAACATGGCCAACTTGCTGACAATGCTGGCATATAAAAATCTTCTCTTGAACCGGAGCAGGTGAATGTGTACTTTCTTGCAACAATCTAACACTCTTGAACTAGATTGGTTTTCTGTAATCTGGATTATGAAAGGTAACATCCTTTTCATATCCAATACCGGTTATGTGCTTGTTATGCATGATTTCTTCTCAAGGTTTGATGATCCTCTTGGAAAGAGAAAATTGATCTTCTTCTGTACTTGAATCTAGAGTTGTCTTACTAAGTGGTTGTTTCACTCGTTGTTAGTTTGAATCAACATCCTCATCTTCATCATGTTCGAAAAGAGGGTTCTGAACAGGGACTAGTTCAAAATGTTGTTTAAGATTCTTTCGTTTAAGTGCACCGTGAAGAAGCCAAGTTTGAGTTTGTAGTAATGATGCTTTAGCTTGTGAAACTTGCAAGCATGTTACAACAGACTATAAATTGGTTTTTTTAATGGTGACTTTATCAGCCACAGACGATTTCCAGAGAGGTTGAGGGAGAGGTGTGGACAACAGCCCTGCCACAGCCTACTAGCACTCCCGTCGTGGCTCGAACTGTAGGTTAACGATTACCTAGTTCGAGAGGATCCACGATGTCATGAGGGCAGACTGCAACAGTCGCTCACGATGATTCTAAGGGGCGCGCAATAAGGTGGGGGCCTTATTCCTTAGAGCCCTTAGTCTCCTACAAGTTCACCTGGCGGAGTGTTGACTCCAGGGGTTATAGATGCCTACCAATCAGTCAAGTCGGTGAGTGGCACCCTTGGATCACGTGGTTCATCCTGAAGGGAACGTCGCGCAAAAGAAACACAAGAAGCGAGTGGAACCCTTGGAGCACGTGGTGCATCCTGAAGGGCACGTCGCGCAAAAGAAACGAACGAGGCGAGTGGCACCCTTGGAGCACGTAGTGCGTCCTGAAGGGTATGTCACGCTGTTGATGATGAAGAAACAAACCTAGATGGCCCTAAGACTTTAACGCCTTAATAAATCCTTAAACAACGTCCCTAACCAAGTGTCGCCCAGTTCAGAATCTAAGTCATAAGTCTAAAAATTCTCTAGGGTAAAAATTTAGTGCAACCTTAAGAAAAGACCCTAAGAATAAAAATTAAAATTTAAACAAAAACCCACTTTAGTAATAGTTTAGTCTTCATAAAATTCTTGGGGTAAATGAAGGCAGTAAGAATTTAATTAAACTAAGGGATTTAAAAATTTGCAAAGAAGAGATTATTTCTTAACTTATGAAAGTACAAAAGATATTAAACAAATAATAAAAAGAAAAGATTTAATAACGCAACTGCCATTTTGGGATTTAATAAAAAGGGGAAAGAAGGGAATAATAAGAATTAAGAAACTAAGTAATGGAGGAAACTTAATAAAGGAAAGATGGGAACTTATGGTAAAAAGCACGGTCAACATAGTAAGGAATCTGCAATTAAGAACCTGATAATCTGAGCTAATTTAGTAACTTATTTTTTTAGGAAAGTATTTAAAACATGTAAGGGGATCTAGGAACACCTAGGAGTAAATTTAGGAGCGACTCTAGGTGGGTGAGGGATTTGAGACAATTAATAAATTTAAAGAAAATATTTATTGGAGAAAAGAGGGGGATGGACGACACTTGTGCGATGGAGAATATTTAGAATATTTTATTGAAACTTAATTTAAAATGTGAATTAGGAAAGTTGGTGGGTATCAAAACTCTATAAAAGAAAAGGGAGATGAGGAAGAAAGGGATCAATGGTTAGCGTAATGTTATGCTGCCAGATTTGTGACTTGATTGATTGCTTGTGAGGAGTTGGGATTTCTTAGCTCGGATAGGAGTGGTAGCTCGGCCTTGCGAGGCGAGTTGGGAAGCTAGACATACTATCTGGATAGTGTGTGGCCCCTTTGCGGCTTGGGGGGATAAGGGGGAAGCAGAGTACCCTTAGCGATTGGCTGGGAGGTACCGGTGTAGTCTCTACGGTCGGTGAGCGGGAGTGGTGCGGAGCAGGAGCGACACGGAGCGCGGGGTCATCATTCGAGGTGGGAGAAAAGGCCACAGTATGTTCTCTAATTAGTAGAATAGATTGCAATATGACTTATGCTGGGATTGGAATTTCGACGGTAAATGTATTGTTTGTATAGATTGATAGAAACCCACTTTATTTTTCTCTATCCTAGTTGATTGTTTGACTGGTGTCCTCCTCACTTAATGGTAAAATGGAACAGTGTGGCTGTCTTGTAAAGGCGGACCTTGTTTTGCCTTCCCTGCTAAAGAAAAAAAAAAAATACCCTTAAATTTCTTATCTGCTTTACCACTTTAGTATTTCTAAAATTTTGGCCTAGGTAGCAATCATCAGAACCAGCGAGATAACTTAAATCAAGTCTGGTTGCACTTAGAGTTCCTTAAACCTCTTTCAGTTCCTTAAACCTCAATTAATTGGTTCACCCAGCCTTTACTGTAGCACGATTTTGGAGGGGCATGGGATAAACTTCTCATCCATGTTGATCGTACAGACGTTCACCTTTAACTCTGCATTTTTCCTTATTTTAATTAGTGCTGGCGTCTTCCTTATTGACTGTGGGGGTGATTGATTATGTGGGTGATTTCATTCTCTGTGGGCATTTTTATTTTCTCTGTGGGCGAATTCATTCTCTGTGGGCGTTTTTATTTTCTCTGTGGGCGAATTCATTCTCTGTGGGCGTTTTTATTTCTCTGTGGGCGAATTTCATTCTCTATGGGCGTTCAATTTCACAGTGGGCGTTTTAACCTTCCATCCATGGCGTTGTTACATTGCTGGGGGCATTTTTACTTTATGTTGGTGTATTTACATTCTGTGGGCGTTATATCTTACTGAGGGCATTGTATTGCTGTCGGCGTTGTTTTAACTTGGGCCTTTATATGTGACTGTGGGCGTTTACTTTTGACTGAGGGGGTGTTTTTAGTTATGATTATCATCCAGATTTCTTAGCTCAACTGGTAGAGCACGTGGCTTTTAACCATGTGTTCGTTGGTTCTATTCCCACAGACGGCGAAATTTGTATTGAAGTAGTTTTTCCTTCTTTTTAGCTCTGGTTATCAATGAATTTTTAGAATTCTCCCAATTTCTGCACGTCATAATGCTTGCTGGAAACTATGATTATGGGTTCTGTGAAAAGTAAATTACCAAACCTAAACCATAATTGTTGTACTCTGCGATTTGGTTGCCTTACTATTTTTTATTTTATTTTATTCTAAACGCCCGGTTAATCCCCCATTTAGATGCTCGACAACAAATCCCTGACTGTTTTCTGAGGCAGATAGATGGCTTGATTTACGGGTAGACTTGACTATTGTTGGATTCGTCAAACTGCCTTAAAGTTGCTGTAGATTTGGACCACAGCCCTGGTAACTTTCAGACTGCCATTGAAGGTTGTTAATGGAATCCCGAGACGTATACTTGTATTTGTAACTATAATAATGTGCATTTATTATTTGTATATTTCACCTTACAACACTATTGATACAATTGTATATATATTGGTTTTTAAATCTAAGATTTTTAAAAGAGGGGATCATTTAGATATTATAAATAAATGTTAAATTAATTAACCCCACATAATACCTCTTAGTCTTATGTCTGAATTTTGAACGATGATTGATAAATGAACTAATTGAAGCAACATAAACCCCTGGTAATTTACGACTGAACTTATAATGATGTTGATACATCTGTTGCACTGCATTCTAATTATTGTTTAAGTGATCAAAATTTCACCTCTTTTAATTCTTTACACACTGGCAAGATACAAGTCGAGTTGTATGACTGAAATTTCTAAATGTTGTTGATCCTTTTATTTATAAATTTAGGTTATTAAGTTAAGGTGAATGTTAATTTTAAATTACTGCGTCAATTATTGATTTAGAATTATGGCGTTGTTGCGCTTATTATGGGTTCATGGTTATTGATATTCTGTTGCCATTTATTATAATATAAATGTAAGGTTAACTCTATTTTAGGGTAATGTTATCGCAACATAAGGCAATGTAAGGTTGGTGTTAGAAATAGGGAGGTATTTTAGGATTTTTGTTTGCAAACTGATTATAATAAACCATGCAATGTTGACTAAGTTTTAGGGAAATGATAATGCAATATAAAGCAATTGTATTGATWTTKTTCGCTAATAGGGAATGAAATTTTACTGTTATTTAYTRCRAGGTCATATAGAATAATTTGAAATGTTGTGAGGTCTTATTGTAAGTTATMTTAATGTATTGCCTTGGCAACATACAAGAAGTACATAGATTATTAGTTTATTGCAAGTCATTTTAATATAAAACTTGATGTTGTTAGGGTATTATGGTAAGGGTAGTGAATTTTTGTTATATTGCTAACACCCAAGATGAAATGTGATTATTATTTATTGGCAAGGTTAGTAAAAATAAATATTGTTGATATCATTGTGGGAATGTGGTTGAATGTTTTCGATTGTTAACATATAAAAATGCAATGTCCTCAAACTAAGTACAATCAATAATTGGTAATAGGGAATGGAAATTATTTGATTTTACATTATCTTTAGGGGTAGATTTGGCAACTTGTGAACTAATGGAAATTACAAGGAGTATTGGATCAGAATTTGATGCTATTTGAGTCGTGGATAATGCCTTGTCCTAATGATGGTTGGTTGTTGTCGGAGTCCATTCGGGTTGCATTTTCCATTGTGGTCATGGAATTTACTAATTATTGTTGTACGTGGTTGTAATCATTTTATTGCTTGGTTTGTGGGTGTCGCGCGGGATGTAGACACCTCCATGTTCCTCAGATCAATCGCCAGCCCTGAGACCTTAAATGGTTAAAATCGATGGGAACCTGGGCTTAAGCGTTGATTATGTGTCTTGGAGGTCCTAACCATTGCAGGGTAGGACGGGTGGGTGGTCAGTCTTACTTATTATTGTCTGATCGTCGTTAAACGCATGTTGTTACTGTGGTATGTCGTATGTCGTCTTACAATGTTCATCTTGCTTACGTCTTGTTCATCGTTGGGTTACTAGTTTCTGCCTGAGCAGTCGGCCAGGAGCCTATCTGACCTTCTCTCTCTCCGGAGCAGAGGACTAAGATTAAACGCCTTGCTTTCCTGTGCAGAAATAGTAAATTCTACTATCATGGATTCTTCCTTATGTTTATGGTCGTTTAATGCTTGCAGTTGTGCGCCTTATGTCTTCTTGTTGTGATCATCGTGGTTGCGTCTTGTTAGTCGTCGGGTGGCGACGTAGATTCAAGTGTGTCTGTTTCCCTTCTACACGCGCGCACACACTTTAAGAAAAAAAATAAAAAATTTGCCCCTGTTATCAGAGTTGTTGTCGTAACGAGGAGGTAATTAAGAAAAGTTAGTTGTTTTCACATTGAACATATAGAGAGAAATTTTCCACAGGCTAGCAACATTATTTCGTTTTGGCTTGAAGAATGTCATCGATTGTTTAAATTATCTAGGGTTTACATTGAAACCAAATTGATATATAAAAAAAGATGGTTATTATGAAATCTTGAGGTAAATTCCTAATCAAGATGGTCCTAATCTTGACATATGGTCCTAATCAAGATTGTTTTGGAAGAAATTCCAATATTTTGGCACTTACTTGCATACATTCCTAAAGGAATCAATGAAAAAATTAGAAATCTCTATTTTAATTACCTCTGGAGGGAAAGTGTTGAGTATAAAGGTCTCCATTGAGTCATCTAGAAAAAAATCATTTTGACAAAAAAAGTGGGTGGTTGGGGTATTAAGAATGATATCCTATTTATAAAAACATTAGTTGTAAGTCATTGTGCCACTCTTTCAATTATTTAGGTCTTGGTTCTTTGTTAATGAGTCTTGTTAGATAGTGGATAGGCTATGTGGTTTGGGATTTATCATGCACCTTTCAAATTCAGTTTCATATTCTTTTAAAGAAAATTCCAGAGAAGGAACAAATAACAAGAAAATGTTAGAAAAAGAACAAACAATAAGGGGGAGTTGTTGGATCTGTTTTACCTACAAAATATGGCTAAAAAAAAAGAGGTAAATTCCTTAAATTTTTTTTATGACTCTTCTATGGTTATCAATTTCATCCAAGGAAAGGTGTAGATTACTATTTTTTCCCTATTTGCATTATCCATACAAATTCAAGATATATTGCAATACTTTGGTCATATTAAAGCCCTCCATATCTTTAAGGAATTAAACATGGAAGTAGATGCTTTATCCAAAAAAGGATTGGGACTACAACTGGGTACTTTTGTCATGATTCACAAAGAAGTTGATTTAAAAAATATCATTAGTGGAAACTTATATGACCTATAACTTCATATTTTTGACATCATTAATGGATAAAGTTAACGAGTTTTAGGATTTGATACTTGTTTGATTTTACTTTGATGAAGAAGTATTCCTACGTAATGGGATGATTTTGTAACTAAGACAGAAACATATACTTTGACAAATTTATTTTCATGCTTATGGCAATGGTATTGAACAATTTATGGTCAACATTCTTAGGGAGTTTGATCCTCTCTCTTTTATGGCTATGCACAACATATAAAGAATGTACTTAATTTCTTCTTGAAATAAAGAATGCACTTAATATTGAAATAATTCTATTAAGATTCATTAATTCCTCTCCTAAATAAGAGACCATGGCTAGGGTTTACAATGTACATAATCATATGTTACAAAGTAATGTATTCAAATTTTTACAATAGTTTTTCAGGTAACGCACCTAACATGTGAAGGGTTCATATTAGGTTTGTGTCTCAACCATTGTTGATCTAGATCTCGAGGGATGATATCTGGATGGTTTGAATGCCGAGAAATGAGGAGCTTAGATGTGCCAATACTGCATGAAAAGAATCATGGACAAAGAAAACACATGTAAATGAAGTACTTGGGAGGTGAGGCTCAAAGAGGAGCCTGACCTTTAAAACCAATTACTACTAAATCACTCAGAGCTAATTAATCTCACAATGAACAATAGAAAATATGAGAGAAGCCAAAATGAGTAACTTGATAATATGAGAAGGCTTGTTAGGCCTTTATATAACATTACAAAATGGTCCATTGGACAAAGTCAAAAAGAGCTCATTGAATGAGTCTCTATTATAATAATAATAGATCTAACTACCCAACTAACTAAGTAATGGAAAATAAAACCCAATACAATAATGGAGAGGTGGACTCTCTTTGACCCATATCGGCAACCTGTTAGCCCAATTAATTAATGTGGAGGTGAGCATCTCCTTGATCCACATGAACAATCTATTAGCTTTATAGATTTATAACTTTTGCATCCAAATTTAAACCATATACCCCCTAAAATTCAAATCATTCCTCCGCTCTTAGAAAATGATTGTCCCCATCATTTCACCCATGCTAAAAAGAGAAACATCATTATCGTACCATTATGATTACAATGTGAAAATACCCAATGAAGAGAAGGGTTTTGTGTGGTTGACCTATAATCGTGGGTGTGTGGTTGACACATAACCTAGTCGACAATGGCATTTTACATGGGTAGAAAAATAAAGAAATTTTAATAAAATCCCAAAATTTAAAAAATAATATGGAAAAATCGTGACTTTGGGGCCTATGAACATCCTTCTACAAATATATTCATAACTTCTACTACAGGTGATGAAATAAAATTATGTCGAAGACCCATTTGAGATATTGAAGAGATATTTCAATCAATATATGGAAATTTTTCTGAGGTGGCTCATGGCATGAGAAAAACCAAGCCGAATTTGAAGGGCAGGCGACCATGTTGGTTACAAACATGTGCTTCTTCGAAAAAATATATCTCATAAACCAGACAATGAAATGAAATTCCATGAAATACCCATTTGAGATATTGAAGAGATATTTCCATTCATATGTGGAAATTCTTCTGTAGTTTCCTAAGCAGGGATAAAAATATCATTGAATATGGTGGTACGCGCGACCTCCTTAGGCCAAATACATGTTGAGATTCAATCAGTGATATCTCTCAAACCAGGAAGATAAATGAGATTTCGAAAAATACACATTTGAGATATTGAAGAGATATTTCCAGCCATATGTGGAACTCCTTTTGTAGTCTCCTGAGAAGAGATAAAAGTGTCGTTGAAGATGGTGGTCTGCGCAACCTCCTTAGGTCAAATACATGCTGAGATTCAATTGATGATATCTCTCAAACCAGGAAGCCAAATGAGATTTTGCGAAATACCCATTTGAGATATTGAAGAGATATTTCCAATGAGCTATAGTAGAGCCTCTGAAATGTTGTATAGAGTTCGCAACACCTCTTTGAATTTGACTGAGTGTAGAGGGCCATGATGGATTCCAAGGGTTTGTAGAGCACCATGGGTTGTTGTAGAGGTTGTGGAACCTTCATGGGCAGCATGGACACCCTGCAAATTTGTTGAAAATGTTGCAGGCCAATGGATGTATTGGATTCATGTATAGATGTAGTGAATCGATGTATGGATGTAGTGAATCCATGTATGGTTCTCCTTGTAATGGTGAACAAAGATCCGAGGGGAAAAAAATCCTTGTAGTGCCTGCGGACCAACTATGATGCTTACAGTGTATGGTCCAACAAATGGATTCTGATAGTACCAAAAGGAGGTTGGTGATTATTGCAAATGTTGAAACCCACAACATGCTTCAAACCCATGTCCCGATGGAGAGCGTACCTTCTCTGATACCACTGATTCAAATCTCGGGGGATGAGATCATGATGGATTGAATGTTGAGAGAGGAGGAGATTAGATGTGCCAATAATGCATGAAAAGAAGCATGGACAAAAAAAAATGTAAATGAAGTACTTGGGAGGTGACGCTCAAAGAAGAGCCTCACCTCTAAAACGAATTACTAGTAAATCACTCAGAGCTAATTAATCTCACAATGAACAATAAAAAATATGAGAAAATCCAAAATGGGTAACTTGATATTATGAGAAGGCTTTCTAGGCCTCTATATAGAATTACAAAATGGTCCATTAAACATAGTAAAAAAGAGCTCATTAAATGAGTCTATTATTAGTATAATAGATCTAACTACCCTACTAACTAAGTAGTGGAAAATAAAACCTGATACAATAATGGAAATATCTCATTAAATGAGTCTCTATTATTATAATAATAGATCTAACTACCCAACTAAATAAGTAGTGGAAGATAAAACCCAATACAATAATGGAGAGGTGGGACTCTTTTTGACCCATATGGACAACCTGTTAGCCCAATTAATTAATGAGGAGGTGGGCATCTCCTTGATCCACATGGATAATCTATTAGCTTTATATCTTTATGAATTTTTCATCCAAATTTATACCATATACCCCGTAAAATTCGGATCATTCCTCCCCTCTTAGAAAATGATGGTCACCATCATTTCACCCATGCTAAAAAGAGAAACCCCATTATCGTACCATTATGATTACAATGTGAAAATACCCAATGAAGAGAAGGGTTTTGTCTGGTTGAACCATAACCATGGGTGTGTGGTTGCCCCATAACCTAATTTACAATGACATTGTACATGGGTAGAAAAATAAAGAAATGTTAATAAAATCCCAAAATTTAAAAAATAAGATGGAAAAATCATGACTTTTGGGGTTGTGAACATCTTTCTAAAAATATATTCATAACTTCTGCTACATGTGATGAAATCAAATTCCTTCGAAGACCCATTTGAACTACTAAAGAGATATTTCAATCAATATATGGAACTTTTTCTAAGGTGCCCAATGGAGTGAGAAAAACCATATTGAATTTGAAGGGCGCATGACCACGCTGGTTAGAGACATGTGTTTCTTCAAACAAAGATATCTCATAAACCGGACAATGAAATGAAATTCTGTGAAATACCCATTTGAGATATTGAAGAGATATTTTCATCCATATGTGAAACTCCTTCTGTAGTTTCTTGAGAAGGGATTAAAATGTCGTTGAATATGGTGGTATGCGCTACCTCCTTAGGTCAGATACATTTTGAGATTCAATCGATGATATATCTCAAACCAGGAAGAGAAATGAGATTCCGAGAAATACCCTTTTCAGATATTGAAGATATATTTCCAGCTATATGTGGAACTCCTTTAATTTCTTGAGAAGGGATAAAATTACCATTTAATATGGTGGTACGAGCGACCTCCTTGGGTCAAATACATGTCGAGATTCAATCAATGATATCTCTCAAACTAGGAAGTCAAATGAGATTACGCAAAATACCCATTTGATATATCGAAGAGATATTTCCAATGCGCTATGGTAGAGCCTCTGAAATTTTATATAGAGGTTGCAAAACCTCTTTGAAGTTGACTGAGCGTAGAGGGCCATAAAAGATGCCAAGGGTTTGTAGAGGAACATGGGTTTTTGTAGAGGTTGTGGAACCTTCATGGGTAGCATTGACACCCTACAATTCTTTTGAAAATGATACAGACCAATGGATGTAGTGGATCCATGTATATATGTAGTGAATCCATGTATGGTTCTCCTTGTAATGGTGAACGAAGATCCGAGGGAAAAAAAAATCCATGTTGTGCCTGTGGACCAACTGTGATGCTTACAGTGTATCGTCCAACAAATGGATTATGATAGTACCAAAAGGAGGTTGGTCATTACTGCAAATTTTTGAACCCAAAACATGCTTCAAACCCTTGTCTCGATGGAGATATTACATGCAATGATACCATTGATTTGAATCTTGGGGGATGAGATCTGGATGACTTGAATGTCAAGAGAGGAGGAGCTTCGATGTGCCAATACTGCATGAAAAGAAGCATGGACAAAAAAAACACATAAATGAAGTACTTGGGAGGTGCGGATCAAAGAGGAGCCTCACCTCTAAAACTAATTACTAGCAAATCACTCAGAGCTAATTAATCTCACAATGAACAATAAAAAATATGAGAGAAGCCAAAATGATTAAATTGATATTATGAGAAGGCTTGATAGGCCTTTATATAGAATTACAAAATGGTCCATTGGAAAAGTAAAAAATAGATCATTGAATGTGTCTCTATTATTAATATAATAGATCTAACTACCCAACTAACTAAGTACTGGAAAACAAAAAATGATACAATAATGGAAAGAGCCCATTAAATGAGTCTCTATTATAATAATAATAGATATAACTACCCAACTAACTAAGTAGTGGAAAATAAAACCCAATACAATAATGGAGAGGTGGGACTCTTTTTAACCCGTATGGGCAACCTGTTAGCCCAATTAATTAATGAGCAGGTGGGGATCTCCTTGATTTACATGGAAAATCTATTAGCTTTATAGTTTTATGAATTTTGCATATGAATTTAGACCATATACTCCCTAAAATTTGGATCAATTGTATTTCTGATGGCGTTGGAACAACTCAATTTCTGAAAGTTGTGGGTGAAACAACCCTAGGGGAAGAAACACCCACAGTTCCTCCAGTGTGGAATAGAGAAATTTTCCAACTTCGAGTTAACATGTGATCAAATTATTGTTTACTTTAAACACCTGCTCAATTTAAAAAGTTATAGAGTTAAGACGAATTTGTGAGAAAATCTTACCTGAAAATTATGGTCCCACCTTTGCTGGTCTGTCGGTCTATTCACTCGGTTCTCCTTATCTTTTATGATCATATTATTCCCTCAATTTGACTTATCTATAAGGTTTCCTTTTCCATTTACATCAAAGTGTAATTGAGTCAACTTGTACTATGCGTGACCATGTTTATGCTAATTTATCTTTGGGAATGTAATACTTATATATAAAGTGTGAGTTTCCGCATTGCAATTTCTATCATTGGATCTTGTGGAATATGCATAAATATAAGTGTTTGGCTTCAATCCTGGTGGTTATGATGTGACAATTTGAGGAAGAAACTAACTCGTACCTCGTCTGATCTGGAGTATTTTCGGTACGAAATGAGAGCGGAGATATAATAGAGAAATGCACAGAGATGTTGCAGATATTCAATAATATAATAGAAATGTATCAGAGATGCAACCATAAACATAGATATACAGTAATACATGATTTCTATTAATCAGAGAAATGTACAGAGACTGTAAAAATACAGAGTGAAAGACTCGCTAAAATGGTGGCAACTTATCTCTAAGAAGAGATGTGACGGCTACTCGCATTCGCAAGAAGATGATTACAATGAAGCTCTGAAGGCCCTTTTACAATAAAAGGGAATTCCAAAAGTCCTAGACATCCAAAAACCTAACCCTAGGAGATGAAGTGCCAAAATTCATGTGAGCCCCGTTTGGGTAAGTGAGTACATCAACTTCCCGGGGTCGTAACTTTTGCATACAATCTCCGTTTTAGGCGTGTGATAGCTCATTGGAAAGGTATTGTTGAGGAGATTAATTTTGGGGGCTCAATTATTCCTTTAGATATCACTAAGAACCTCGATCTCAAAAAAAAACTTCATTTGGACCCTCAAAATGGCCCCGGAAGTTAAGACCTGCTAAAAATAGTAAATTGCCAAAATGGTCAGAAAACTGTTTTGAGCCATTTGGAAAAGGTGGGTGGCCATCGATATCCACCTGGATGAATCCTCCCTCCTTAGGAAGCAATGGTCTCCATTGCATTGAGTTCCTGGGGGAGAGGGAAAAACATTTGTTGAATCTGCATCTTGGTGAGCTGCTTGTCTTGCTGGAGAAGTCACGCTGCTTAGTTTGTGGAAATCTATCACGAACCTGTGGCTGGAAGGTTTGGACCTTTTTAACCAGTTTGGCTATTTTAGATGACTGTGTGCAGAAGGAATCTTCGTGCTTTGTTGCAACCTTGTCGACCTGCTTCTGTTGGATAGAAGGTGCTTTGGCTGAAGCTGTGGTGGCTGCAGTATCCTTCTGTTCACCCTTTGAACATATTGTGGAGAAGATGAATTTTGTAGTATGAGATACTACCTTGCGGCACTGTTTAGGTGGGGGAGTAGTTGGAACTACCTATGGTATCCTGTAGAGATGACCCCCTAGGGTAATAATGACACTACGGTGTCGAGACTCATAGATAACATGGAGTTTCCACATATATGGCTGGCCCAAGAGAACATCACAGACATCCAGTGGGGCAACATCACATAATACCTCATCCTTGAAGGGTTGGATGTCGTATGAAAATCGACACTGCTGGATGACACGAAGATCTCGTCCTTGGCGAAGCCACCCAATGTTGTATGGTTGTGGGTGTGGTGTTGTTGACAATCCCAACTGTTTGATGACCTCTGTTGAGATGAGGTTCTTCTGGCTTCTGCTATCAACAATAAAATGCAGCGCAATCCCCTTCAACCACATCTGTGAATGAAAAAGGTGCTCCCCCTCTTCTGGATCTGTTGGTTCTTCTGGTTGAATTGTTGCGGTCGTGACAATAGCAGTGGGGTCTGCATCGATGATCTGTCTTTTACCAGTATTTTCAAAATCAAATTATGAATCAGGGTTCGACTCCTTGTCTTTGATCTCAGCCACCAATGGCTGTTTTGAGCGACATTCGTCGGTGTTGTGCCAGGGGATTTTGTGGAAATTGCACCATTTTCCGGTGTCCTTCTTTGTCTTCCCGTGACCCTTCTTTTCCTGTGGCTTGGACTAGTTTTCAGGAGACTATTTGTTAGGGTTGTCTTTGTCATACTTTGGTTGTTTTGGATTTGCAGACCCAAACACCCGTTTGTTCTGGTGCTTAAATTTTTGCTCGATTTTAACAACATATCAATAGGCAACACTGAGTGATGAGATGTCCAGAAAATCCATTTCAGTTTGGATGTATCTGTGTAGAGCCCCACGGTATTTCAGAACCAAATGTCGTTCAGAGTCTTTGAAACCCAGCTTGGTGCACAAGGTATGGAAGCTATTGGTGAACTCCAGAACTGATTGGCCCTTCTCTTGGCGTAGTGTGGTCCATCTCATGTACTGGTCCTCATAGTTTCCAACAGGGTAGTACTGTTCCTTTACCACATCCACAAAAAATTCCCAAGTGGGCTCGACCCCATATATTCCAGAATCCTTTGTGGAACTCTGCTCCCAGTAGGTTTCCCACCAATGTTTGACATGGGGGAGAGCCTTAAGGAGTGCGAATGTGATCTTTTCCCTGTCTGAAAAATTATGAACAGATAAATAACCTTCTAGCAGATTTGACCATTTATCTAGGGCATCTGCATCTATTTGACCTTCAAATACAGGAATATCAAAATTAACCTGTACCTTGAAAGGTGAGGTGCCTCCAAAGTGGTCGCTTGATGAATATGCGCCTGATGCTATCGGCAGGCGTTGAAGTATGTGGGAAAAATTCTCCATCATTTCATCCCTCTGTCGCGTGAGAGCTTGCTCAAGCAACAGATTGATAAGATCATCTGCTCCATCGTTTTTCTTTTCTTCTGCCATTGTGGGTTTCTTGGGTGTGCGAGAGCGATTTTCCTCGAGAGAGACAAGATCGAGACCCAACTTGATATACTCAAACCGCGTTGGAGACATGCACTAAAAAACGATCAAGAGCAACCTGCTCTGATACCACTGATCCAGATTATTTTCGGCACGAAATGAGAGCGGAGATATCATAAATAAATGCACAGAGATATTGCAGATATTCAATAATATAACAGAAATGTATAAGAGATTCAAACATAAACATAGATATACAGTAATACATGATTTCTATTAATCAAAGAAATGTACAGAGACTGTAAAAATACAGAGTGAAAGACTCGCTAGAATGGTGGCAACTTATCTCTGAGAAGAGATGTGACGGATACTCGCATTCTCAAGAAGATGATTACAATGAGGCTCTGAAGGCCCTTTTACAATAAACAGGAATACCAAAAGTCCTAGACATCCAAAAACCTAACCCTAGGAGATGAAGCGCCAAAATTCATGTGGGCCCCGTTTGGGTAAGTGAGTACATCAACTTCCCGGGGTCGTAACTTTTGCATATGATCTTCGTTTTAGGCGTGTGATAGCTCGTTGGAAAGGTATTGTTGAGGAGATTCATTTTGGGGGATCAATTATTCCTTAAAATATCATTGAGAAACTCTATCTCGAAAAACCTTCATTTGGACCCTCAAAATGGCCCCGGAAGTTAAAACCTGCTAAAAATAGTAAATTGCCAAAATGGCCAGAAAACTGTTTTGAGCCATTTGGAAAAGGTGGGTGGCCACCGATATCCACCTGGATCATCGTATCTCTCTCTAGTCGATTATATATCCATGTCTTTCATCCATATTCCTACAATCATTGATTTTATTTGAAATGATTTTTCCCTAGTTTTAGTTTTTAATGTTATGAAAATTATATCGTATGCCTTAGGTTAACATGAAAGAGGATGTGCCTCCATGTATTTCATCCATATTCCTCAAAAAAATTCCATTATTTTCAAATTTAAATATTATGAAAACTATATCCTATGGCTTAGTTTATGTTAGAGAGCATGCTCATTTATATGAAAAATAAAAATGCATGGAGCTGTCAACATTCGATAAGCATTATACAAGCTCAAGTTTTCATTTTGACGAGTTCATTTTTTCCGGACTAAAATTTCTTATGTAGAAGAAAATGAGTTTCTCATCTTGGGTGAGACATCAAATGAAAAAGTCAGTAACTTTCTTCATTCCAACACCATAGGATATTAATAGATTAGGAGGCTCTTACAAAGTGGAACACAAAATATGAGATAATGAGTATGAGAGACAAGTGGAGCATGAAAATAATGAGAAAAATTGTGCCATCGATAACTTTATCTTTTATGTTTGTTGGACAAGTGGTTTAGACAACTGGTTGTCATTGATGTCAACCTTTGATAGTGATGTTGGATATTGATGTCAACCCTTAGAGATTGATGTCAACCTTCGGAGAAGTCTGATAGCGAATTCCAGTAGCACAAATGTATGGGTAAGGGACCCAAGTTTGTTTGAGGTATAAAGGTATGAATATCAATGAATATGCAGGTAATACTATCATGGATGGATAGTACAAGTCATGCCATTTTTGGTGATATGTGGTATGTCACATAGTTCCTCATAATTAGGAAGATATGGCCTTGAGAAGTTGGAGAACCCCTTAGAGTAATATAGAATCCCCTAGAAGGTCAACAAGATAGTGGTTGAAAAGAGAAATTATTTAAATAATAAAGTGGTCAAAGTGGTTGGAAAGAGAAATTGTTTAAATAATAAAGTGGTTGCAATAAGAAAGTAGTTAAGGGTCAATAAATTATGATTTGACTAATTAAGGAATTGTTAGTTGCAACAAGAGAGTGGTTATCCCTAAAAGGTCGAGAAAGGGGTAAAACAATTACAAGGAAAATTCTAAAGGAAGGAACTTATAAAGTATAAATAAGAGAGAAAGGGACTCCTATTAACACTAACATACCTATTGAACATCACTGGATATCTATTTTGTGAAAGGTTATTTGAATGTAGACATTGACAAATATGAGGAAGTGTAGGTTTGAAGTTATGAAAGAAAGTCAAGGATAAAGTCTCAGAGTTGCAGAAAACTCAAGTAACCCTAATCTATGAGACATATGCGAGTTGCAGGTTAGAAGGGTACAAATGTGTGCGCTGCATAGTGACGTAAAGCGCGGATACCCACTGGATGTAGAAGAGAAAAATGTGGATATGTAGAAGGGTTTGTGCAATCTTGAGAAGTGATGCTTCGTCTAGGTAGCTACCACTGAGGTTGGTATGTTGGTATGAGATATGAGGCATCGGGTTAGTTACAATGTGAAAAGGTAAGACTATATGCTCATGAGGTTATATCTTAGTGATATTGCGGAACATGATTGAGGCATGGATTTGTAAGGTTTGACATATTCTCTATTCGAGGTATGGTATCTGTTGTAGTAAATGTTTTGAGGCATATTTGTTGAAGAACATTGTTGGTGCATCTCTGAGTGTTATTGGTATATCTTATGGAAAATTGTGAGAGGTCTTTTTTGGTGATGTTGGTGTATGGTTAATACATGCTTGATTCTCTATAACAGTGGAATTATGGCACATGGTTTGGTATAAGGGTTTATGGTTTTCAATTTATAGATGGTATGATGTATTGCTAGAGGCCCTTTGTTGGTTAGCTTGGAGTATGTTCTTGCACATGGTTGATGCACTTGTTATGGTTTGTACTTGGTTGTGATTGGTACATGTTTGGTAGAGGCATGTGTTAGTGATATTTATTAGTTGTTATGAGCAATTTTGGTTGACGCACATCCTGATGATATTGTGCATATGGTTAATATTTATTTTGGTAATTGGTCTTGGTGATTGGATCTGGTTTGGTTGATGAGATTATATTTATATATTTTTAGTATAGGTTATTTGGTATAGTTTGTTACAGGTTTCTAGTACAGGTTGACATGACAGGTTTTACAGTGACAGTTTGACATAAACAGAGCTAGTGACAATGATACTTGGTGAGTTTGTGGTAGTCTGCGAGTTGCAGTGAAGATAGGAATGAGCATCCATGAGATGAAGTTAAGAAGGGAACGAATACCCGCGTGTTGCAAAATAGACATGTCACAGATATATATAAAATATTTGAATATTGTTGGTACAATTGGACAAATTGTTTTCTGTCTACAAGTTGGGTCTTGTACTTGAGGGTTGGAATTCTCACATCTCAGTTGGTGCTAAGATATATAGCTGAGTCTTTTCTTTGAGATTTGGAAATCTCTTGGAGTTGGTGGTCCTTTTTAGTTGGTGATGATAAACCCCCGAATATTGTAGTCTTCAAGTAAAAACATATTACAAAAGCTTACACATATATATGGTGTTCATTGTATTCATTATAATGACGGTTCATAGTTCTATATTATTGATGAATTTTGTTGATATATGCAAGTTGATAATAGTGAATATTAATGTTTGAAGTGGTTATTAACTAAAGGAAGAAATAATTGTAAAAAGAGCCACACACTGATTCACCCCCCCCTCTCAGTATGGTGATGTGTCCAAAAATTGATATTAGAGTGGACCTTCACAATAAGACTTACAAGTTTGAAGATCCATGGACACACAAATGGATGGACATGCAGTTCCCTCTATAGACGAAGTTCCCTTATTTGATGAGACATATTACTCACCATGGAGAATAAAAATTAAATGGTATTTGAAGTCAAAAGGAGTAGGTGTTTGGGACACAATTGATGTTGGATCAATTCCCTCGAAGAAAAAATCCAAATTTGTAGCCCAAAAGGAAACAAATAAGAAAAATACAATGGCATTCAAGACTATCTTCAATGGACTCTCAGTTTCTGTCAAAGAAAGCATAAGACAATGTACCTTCTCCAAGGACCTATGGATGAGTCTAGAGAAGGCATATCAAGGAAAAATACAAGACACAATAGACAATCCCATGAAAGACGTGAAGAAAAATTCAGTCATCAATGAAGGTAAAGACCCTCCAAAATATTTTGATTGCAATAATTATAAATGTGATGATGTTGAATGTTCTCCTATAAATAAAGAAGAAGATATGGATACAATAGAAGAAGTTTGTGTAGAATCAACTAACAATTATCATATAGATGAAGCAGAAGATTTGTTAAAGCTTAAAGATAAAGTTATAGTTGTTTTAGGAGAAGTTAGCATGGAAAGAAGATGATTTGGATGCTTTTGAGTTTCTTGAAAGAATCACTAAGGAATCCCTAGAAACGTACCAAAGGAATACCATGGCACTAAAACAAATGCTTAAGAAACGAGAAGATAGTGAAACAATTGAAAATTCCATATTTGAGCAAAGGACTCAATTAGAAGAAAAAGAAGAAGAGATCAAGAGATTGAAGACTGAAATTATTAGTCAAGCAGAATACAAGAAGAAGGTAGATGATGAGCTTATAAAAATCCTTGAAGAAACAAGAGAAATCAATATCAATCTAAGAACCCAACTCGAAGAAGCCAAAAGGATATAGGAACTATTGAAGAATCAGGTAAATGAAAAGGAAGAATCATTCCATAAGTTGGAAGTAGAAGTAGAATGGTTTGTGCAAGCTTGAGAAATGATTCTTGGTCCAGGTAGCTATGACTGAGGTTGGTCTGTTAGTCTGAGATATGAGGCACCAAGTCAGTTACAATGTGAAAAGATAAGACTATATGCTTATGAGGTTATATCTTAGTGATATTGTGGAACCTGCTTGAAGCATGAATTTTAAGGTTTGGGATATTCTCTCTTGGAGGTATGGTATCTACTGTAGTAAATATTTTGAGGCAGTTCTGTTGAAGAACATTGTTGGTGCATGTCTGAGTGTTATTGGTATATCTTATGGCACATTGTGAGAGGACTTTGTTGGTGATCTTGATGTATGGTTAATACATGCTTTATTTTATATAACAATGAAATTATGGCACATGGTTTGATG
>ML777279.1:1619842-1637813 GCA_009831015.1 Picea engelmannii | reverse complement strand
AGACTTCAAGCTATTCAATTCTCTGAATTCGATTTGATTTCTGGTGAAAGTTCAAGCTGAGTTCTGGTGAGAGTTCAAACTCGGTTCGATTTCTGGTTACTTCGTCACGTCAGAAAGACTCTGCGTTCTATTTCTGATTATCTGATCTCTGGTTCGGTTTCCCTCAGCAGCAACTATCAGCACTGTTGCGTGAACCACACAACAGAAGCACCCTTCAACAACGTGTACGCAGGGCCTGTTACGTTGGTTAGGCCCAAGCAATTCTATTCGTGGTACTATGCCTCAGCGAATTAGCCCAAGAAGCCCCCCGCTTCTCTTTGCCAGGTTACAGATCCCGATTCAGATCCATAGTCCAATACGGATTCTTCAGAGGCCGAGTCCGGGGGATAAAATTCTATTGAAATCAGAGTGATCTCTATTACTATTCTGCATCCGTCATTTTCTGCGTTCTGTTACTATTATGCATCCGTCATTTTCTGCATTAGATTTCTGGTTATACGGCTCGTTTTTCTTGTGTTAGAAGAGGGATTGTGTATATCACCGCTCTTAGCAAATCATATCATGGCTGATCCTGCTTTCCGCGCCGCTGGCTTGGTCGCTAAAGGCATCGACATATCAATCAGCCAGATTCTTTACCATGCGAACATTGCACTCCGGTGCAGAAAATAATTGAAGTCTTTGAAAGAACTGGTAACGAGCATAGGGCCTATTGCGACACAGATTAGTCAATGCCAATTAGAATTGAATAGAACGAGACAAACTTCCATTGCTCAAAGCGATGATAATGATTCAGAGTGGGTTATGAACTTAGTAGTGAAACTACTAATGGGTTATGAAGCTGCACGACATATTAATGGTGAAACTACTAAGTTCATTATTGTCTAACACAGTGAATAGTCTAAACCTACCCATAGATAACACGTTTTAAAATATTATTTTTTATGTCATATATGTTTTGTTCAAAGTTTAGATGGAACTGTAAATTTCAGTAGTTTAAATATGTTCTTAGGGATGAAACTGTAAATTTCAGTGCTTTAGATTATAAATTTTGAATATTAAAATTTTCTGTAAATTTCAGTGGTTTAAATATGTTCTGATGAATGGAATTGTAAATTTTAATGGTTTAAATATGTTATGATGAATGGAATTGTAAATTTCCATGATTTAGATTATGTGTTCTAAGTATTTGGATATTTTTGAGGATACTAAATTCATTTATAGATTAAAACAATACAGAATTATGATTTCACTGAAGAATTATTTACCAAATCAATGACAGTGACAGATAAAAGTCAAAAGGTAAGATGTTTAACTTAAGTGGATCCACAGCCATTTACTTATGAACGTCCAATTAACGACACACAACCTACTTGTGAAGTTTATTCTGAATTTTATTCTATGTAATAATGTTAATTTTTATAAATGATTAATTAAGTACGATTTAAAAAAATATATATATCACTCATTAAAGGCTCACTTAAAGATATATGGGAAGGAAATGAGAAGGGTTTTTTTAATAGCAGTTTGCTAAAAGTCAAAATATTATTAAATTAATAATTTGAATAATAATTAAATTTTTATTTCGATTATTATTAAGTAATTTAGTTTTAAAAAATAGTTTTAATTTCAATTTATTTTTTAAATAATTTAGTTTTTAAAAATAATTTCAATTTTAATTGTATATTCCATTATTAGATTAGTTGTAAAAGTTGAAATGTTTTGCATTTATAAATGTGATATTAATTATTTAAAATAATTAAATAACTTAGCATATCCTCTCCAATCAAATAGCAACTTTTGATCTTTTAAATAACCATGAAGAGACTTTCATCATAAACCTTTAACCCTAACTCTAAACTTTGCTCTTTCACAACTATCTAAGCTAGATCCTAAGAAGTTTTAGAGTCAAATTCTAAACCACAATACTAAAGAAAATAATATGATTCCCTTAAGGGAATGAAATTCCTACCTTAAAAGTCTTTACTAGTTCCCTAATGCCATGGACACCATTCCTATTGTCCCTACATATGATGGAGTTTTTTCTTTAGATGACATATAGTTTGGGGTTAAGCGACTTGCAAATGGAAAAGCTAAGGACATTGAAGGCTACCAAGCTGAAAATTTTAAAATAGGAGGTCCTCCTAAACCCTGGACGCAAAGTCTCAATGTTCCTATTTTTAAAAATGAGGATAGAAACATTTCCTCTAATTATAGGACCATTATGATTAGCCTGATTTTAGACAAGCTTTAGGGAATTATTTTGGAAAAGAAGATTATCATTTGGCTAGAAAGTCACGGTAAAAGAGCTAAAGGCCACGCCAGGTTTAGGAGATATCATTCAACTGTGAACCATCTTGTTACCTTTAGGATCATTGCAGAGAAGTTCTGCAATACTAAAATCGATATTTTTTGTTGTTTTGTTGACTTTAGAAAATCTTTTGACATGGTTCCTAGGAAAAACCTTTGGAATAGGTTGGAAGAGTTAAAAGTGCCTCTCGAGTTGAAGGCCGTTGCAATAAAGATGTATCAGAATGCTATTGCTAAGTTTAAAAACACTTAGGGATGGTCGAAAGAGATTAACTGCAATATTGGTGTCAAATAAGGTTGTCCCTTGTCCCCTACCCTTTTTGGCATATACATTGACAAGTTAGAAGATTGCTTGGAAAAAGCAGGTTGTGTCGAACCTACTCTCACTGGTATAGTCATCAATCTTCTTCTTTATGACGATGATATCGTTCTTATGGCAATGAGTCCCCATGATCTTGAAAACCAACTACGAATCCTCAAGGAGTTTTGCTCCAATATGGGTATGACTGTTACTATTGATAAGACTAAGGTCATAATTATTAAATCCAATAAGATCACTTATGATGCCTTTGTATATGAAAACAACAACTTGGTGGAATTGAATTCATACAAATATCTTGGAATTGATATTCAACACAAGATTACCTAGAGTTATAGCATTTAGAAAATGATTATTTGGGGATGAAAAATTTATTATGGGATTGAAAACAATTGTAAATCAACCAATCTTTGTAGTTGGGATAAGAAGAAACTCCTCTTTGAGAATCTTGTTGCACCTTTTATTCTTTATGGATGTGAAGTCTGGGGCTGTAGTATCTCTCCTGAATCATGGAGAAAGATAGAGCAAATACAAAAGAATTTTATAACCTATAATCTCAAAATTAAAGGAAATACTCCTTATCCCATCCTCCTCTTAGAAACAAGCTTCTCCCCCATTGAGAGAACAACTATGACTAACTACCTAATGTATAAGAACAAGTTAAACAACATGGAAGACAAAAGGCTTCTTAAAATTGCTTCAAAATCGAGTCGTAACCACCATCGACTCAAGCGAGGATGGCATAAAGATGCTCAGTCTTGGCTAAACTATTGGGAAATCATGGAAGAAACCATTTTGCAGAATAAATATGCTATTAAAAATATCATCAAATCAAAATTTAAGGAGAAAATATGGTGTGATAAAGAGTTAGAGGAAAAAAGAAAATTAAGGTATTATAAGGATGTAATCAACCCTAATCTAGAAGATCAAAATTATCTGTATCTTTTGACCAATGTAAAGAAAAAAATAAGCATTGCTAAGATAAGAACAAATTCTCATGAGCTGCATAGTGAAACTGGGCATTGGTCAATTCCTAAAATGTCGTGGGATGAAAGAATGTGTCACCTTTGTTACACTAAGAAGGTTGAATATGAAAATAACTTTTTCTTATATTTTCCAACCTATACCCAGATTAGATCTCATTTTCAAAATTTTTGTCGCACTACCAACCTTCCTAACCTCTTAACTCAACAAAACTATAGTTTAAAGATGACCATAAACTATGATGTAGAAGAAGCTGAAAGTCTTCTACCAAGTGGAGGTTTAAGGGAAACCAAAAACCGTTGTTTAGCAGAAGCTGTAAGTATTATACTAAGTGGTGGTTTAATGAAAACCAAAAACCAATCATGCTCGCTTTTCATGATCAATTGTTACTACTCGATTGATGGGAATTTGAAACTTGAAGCCTGACTGAAAACCGTTGATGTTGTTCCCCCTATTAGGTACAAGTTGAGAAGATGAAAATTATATGTCCATTGAAATATGTGTCAATACTTGAGTGAAAATTATTTGGTATGATTGAGATATCGTCTTGACTATTGATGACCATCGCCAAGAAGCCATCCACCCATATTGGTTCTTTACTCTTGCATTTATCTTGCATTTGAAACACTTATCTGAAGGATGACTGTGCTATCCACAATGCTCGCAAGGATGGAGATCGAAGCAATGATCTTCAACATGGCCAACTCACTGACAATGTTGGCATATTGAAATATTCTCTTGAACTGGAGCAGGTGAATGTGAAATTGCTTGCTGCAGTCTAACACTCTGGAACTAGATTGGTTCGCTGTAATCTGGATTATGAAAGATAACATCCTTTTCATATTCGATACCGGTTCTGTGCTTGTTATGCATGATTTCTTCCCAAGGTTTGATGATCCTCTTGTAAAGATAAAGTTGATCTTCTTATATACTTGAATCTAGAGTTGTCTCACTAAGTGGTTGTTGCACTCACTGTTGGTTTGAATCAACATCCTCATCTTCATCATCTTCGAAAAGAGGGTTCTGAACAGGGACTATTTAAAAATGTTGTTGAAGATTCTTTCACTCAAGTGCATCGTGAAGAAGTTGAGTTTGAGTTTGCAATAGTGATGCTTTAGCTTGTGAAACTTGCAAGCATGGTACAACAGACTGCAAATTGGTTTTGTCAATGATGACTGTATTGTCCACAAGGGAGAGGATTAGAGTTTTCAGTAACTCTAACAGTTCCTCAACTCAAGTCATTTTAAATACATAAATAGACCTCAAGGGTTTCTTTCAACTCCACCCTTTCAAAATCAGACTCTACAATACAATCTCAACTATGCATACTCAACAAATGAAGGGTGTCGACTTCTACCGAAAATGCACTCTTTTTAGAATGAAACTTAATTTCAAAAAGTACAAGTAACCTTACAAAAATAATATTTTCATGTTACTGTTGTTCTTGTTATGGATATGATCTTCAAGTTCCAAAATGCAGAAGAAAGCTTCAGATTCAAGTGTAGCTAAAGTTCTAGAGGAGCTCACGGGGTCTATTTAAAATTCTTTAATATAGTGCAACTAATCATGCTTCCAATGTGCTTCTACTCTACTCCAAAATTGTGGCCCAGATCTAACCTTGGTACCAGAATGGTGTAATACTATGGTCATTTAGTATGGCTCACCACTACCTCAACGATATAGAATATATCAAGCTACAAAAACTCTCCCAAGAAAATGTTGTTGTAATCTACAGAAGCAATATGAATGGTGGTATGCTCAATTTATGTCAGTGATAAACCTGGTGAACATGACTTTGAATTGTTGAAGAATAGTGTTCTTCCAGAAAGATCCTTATTACGGGCACAACTTCCAGGAATGCCAATGACAAGGAGAGACTCTCTCTTAGATTCTATAGGAATGCCAACAATTAGGTTTAGGGTTTGCAGAGGAGGATGACCATCTTTATTTTACAACCATATTCACCATATTTGATATTTTTATGTTTTTTTCTTCTTCGCACAAGCCTTGTTTAGTTCAATTAACAATAAGTAAGGTAGAAAGAAATCTAATAAGACAAGTCGCGTGCCAATGCATATGACACCAGATAAGAATAAAATCAGAAATATGCTGGAACTCATAAGAGATAGAACAATAGTGTCTATGGTTGGGAGGAATGTCTGATGTCTACAACCATTTGGTGAATAATTATTTAAAGATAAGTGCTCTATGCGTTTCTCTCTATTTTATATTCCATTATGTATTAATTATCTGTGATATGTGTTTATACCATGCATGTTTGTTGTTACTGTTGTGCATAACATGTTATTCATTTTTTTATAGTTTAGCGTGTTCTTGATAATTTCATTTTCATTTATCATGCTTCTTGACTTTAATAATTGGTATCATAAATTTGGAAATCTATCAAGATGCAAATTTGGAGGTACCTGGATCAATGGATACATCACAGATTGGTATCAGAGTGTCATTTGAAGTGCTTGCGTCGTATGGGTCGACTTGCAGGTTGAATTTTTTTTATCTTCATATAGGTCGAACCAGAGGGTGTTTGGGCGGCCGATGATGTTTCTTGAAAATATGTATTTTTGGGAAAATTGGAAAATTTTGGGATTTTTTTCATACGGTGATGTCATCGTGATGTGGAGTCCATGTAGTGATGGTGACACGAAATACCATGGTGGAAGGTCGATCACATGGTGGTAGGTCTCTATGGAATAGTGGCAGGGTGGTAGACTATTGTGGTGTTATAAATAATGGATGTGCTCATTTAACCATGGACAATATAACAATATTGTCACCCAACCATAGGCCGAAGCCACCCCCGAGCAACTTAACCTTGATAGATAATGATTCCAGAAGAAAACCAATAGAAAAACAAGGCTAATGAACCAAGAAATATTGTTCAGAAAGTCCAACCATAACCAATAAAAATTCTGAGCCTAAACCGAGAATACAAATTATAGTAGTTGTGGCTGCAACTACTACCCAGACTTGCGCACTTGCCCAGTTTCTGCAGTGCACACTTCTTCCTTGCTGAAATTTCGAGTCATGTGTACAAAATGAGGTCTGGCTACTTGTATTTATACTGTTTTCCTGAGATTTCTAGGTCGACTTCTCATTTTGGAGGATAAATACTTAATATTAAGTATTTCCTTGAGATGACTTGTCTTCTAGGGTTATGTTCAATGCTTTAGGGTTTCTTCTTGCTTCCCAGAATATTCTATTCTTGTGAGAATTACATGTGGAGGTAAATACCTCTCGCAGCTACCATAATATCAACACTCCCTCCTAGCTACATAGGTATTGAAGGCAATGGTATTGAGCAAAAACATACCATTCAACCGATAACATCATCATAGTCGTACAGACTATCTCATGATTAGATCATGAGCACCATCATCACTATCATCTGATAGCATCAACTTCATCATCTCTCGAATCCATACTCTATTTGAGTAATAAAGCATGATGCTGAATAATTCATTCACTCCACAGAGTGATACAAGGACCATTCTTCTAATCTGGACATGCGTCTTAGAAGAATGACTATCCCAAAAGATGTTAAAAGCTACGCCATGGACTACATAGACCAATCCTATAGGAATGTTAGTCTAGGACTGTTTTCTAATCAAATCATAGAGATCTATCTCAACCTATACACCTTAGAAAATTTTGGTCCTGAACCATTTTCCTAATTGGGCCACAATCTGTGCCTTAGGAAAATACTAGTCCATGTCATGTCAAAAAACTGTCAACCTGGACCATTCTCCACAGGGAGAATACCTGTCCACTGACAATCTATTCTCTCTGGAAAATTCTCTGCCTGGAGAATGTCTATCCACAGGCACACTGACTATCCATCTATTTGATAATCATTTTCAACACTACTGATAGTCTACATGGCAATCAAAACAATTTCATTCAATAGAGCACAACTGTGTCTATCCATAGTAGTACATAACTATTATCCACACCAAGTAGTACATGATTATTCAATTAGTGACACATAGTCACAACCAATGGAACACATCCACCATAATAGCATACATCTACTGTCTAGAGACATACAATATCCATAGCGATCATATCATATGATATCAACCTACACAGAAAACAATATCATGATATAAACTGAGTCATTTGGGCCATTCTTCCACTCACATATGTGAGATCTAGAAGAACATCTGCCCTCAGAAAGTAAAACATCATCCATGAGCTGTTTGGACTATTATTCTCAAGCATAGAAGAATAATTGTCCTGATTTCTTATCCTGGACCATTCACCTAACTGGGCCATCCCTCCAACACTAAACAAAGTGAAACCCGGAGAGAATGAGTCTACCCTAGAGAATGCCTGTCCCTGATTGCTGAACTTGGACCATTCACCTAACTGGGCCATTTCTCTGGCACTAAACAAAGTGCAACCTGGAGAGAATGAGTCTGCCCTAGAGAATGCTTGTCTGGACTATTTCCTAAGGAAATGAATTTCCTGCACCAACCTCCAAATCAGACCATTCTTCAAAACTTCTCACAACTATGAACTTCGAAAGAATGACTGCCTGACGAGGCAGACCATTCTACTTGACCACTATTGAGAGTGACTTCCAAGAAGAAAGACTATCCTAGACCATTCCCCCACACTTGCCACAAGGGGAATCGTTGTCTATGGTACATCAACAATCTATTGAACCATTTTCATTATGAAAATGACTGTCTGATCTGGACCATTTTCCGATCTGGAAAATGCAAGTCTCTTAGAAATCTAAAACCACTTTCCAAATTGGAAAGGAACTGCTCATCCTGGACTATTTTTCGAACTAAAAAATGATTGTCCATAAATCAATAACACATAAGTTGTCCCTCCCAACCTGGGAGTAATCTCTTCCTTTTTCAATAAGGAAGTCGTCTCCATGAGATCAAACTTGTTCTCTCCAATACACAATCTTTTTCATCTTGGATAGAGGCTTTACCAAAATATCTTCTATCTGCTCATCTGTGGAGATATATTGGAGAACCACTTCTCTTTTCTAGATTTCATCACGGAGAATGTAATGCTCGATCTCAATGTACTTCAGTCTTTCTAGAACACTGGTTTTCTCTGAAGGCTTCATATGGCTCTAACTATTACAATATATCTTGGCTAGATTCATCACTTTTGTTTCTTTCTAGCTCATGACATCGTGGCAAGGCTTAAATTGAAACATATCCAAGTAGCACTTCTTTTGTCATCATGAGAGTTTGTCATGGATTAGCAATCCATCATCCTGACCTTCTGAGTAACCATTATAATCTCTGTCATATAAAGTTTTCACCATGCTTTTGTTGTGCATGAGAGGCTTTGCACCAAGTTGTTTGAATCCATACAAGATATTTTTTCATCTGCATACAAGGGTCTCTTTCTTGTATACCTCAAAACCTTGAGGTTTCTCTACATATGGTTCTTGTTCAATTACTCTAGAGAACAATCTTTGCTTTCATTTGATGTAAAATCCAACACATGTATATTGCAGAAGATATAATGGCTCAGGTAGAGGTATGTCTGGCTATTGAAACAAGTTATCATCATAGTCTTCTTCCTCTATCTGGGAGAACCTCTAGTTATGAATCTCGCGATGCTTCCATTCATAAGTATTTCATACATTGTTCTTCATAAAAAAATCAATTTCTTCTGCTTGATTTCTTCTAGTGGGTTAAAACCAAGATGGTAGTCTTGTCATTCTCGATATAATGACTAGTTGTTCTGGATTTTCTTTCTCTCTTGGAATCTTCATGTTCTTCCTTAGGTTTCTCTTTAGCTCTTGGGTCCATGGATTTTTCTATAGATTCCATGCCCTGAAGATTATGACTTCTTCCTTTCATCACAGGATCATGGATGTGGATGGAAAACCATGGATAATTTAAGGCTTATTTTCGAAGAAGACTTCTTCTAAAAGAAGAACATGGATAGATACTTCATAATCCTTAATGGATCATATTATTTAGGATTATCTCCCTCCTAATCCTTTATTTATGCATGAATTCATGATCTTCGTTTGGAATTATATAATCGACTCCCTCCATCTAGGAGAGTCCACGCTTCCGTCTACATCCTTATTTCCTTCTGCAAAGTGTCACAAGTCTTTTTTTTTCTAATTTCCTTTTGATTGTTGACTTCTTTCTGTTTTTACTTCTTCCATGTTTCTTCAAGTTTTATTTTGATTTTGGCTTATCTTGCAGCTGTTACATATGTTAATAGCTTCCATAGTAATTGTTACTAAGGATTGTCAATGTACTTCATCTTTTCATGTGTATTGCTTGACTTGTAGTCATCATGATGGTAATCCTTATCTTGTTATTCTTCCATAGGTATTGTTTCTCTTTGAACATCTTATCTTCTAAGAAATAGATATGAAAGATATGTATAGAAACTATAGAAACATGGTATGTAGAAGAATTATGAAGAATATTGTTACCTTGTCTTAGAAGAAGAAGTTTGTTTTATCATGCTTGGCCTTATTTGAGAGTTCCATTTCTTCGGCAACTGATGCTTCATGTGTTTCATTCCTTTTCTTTAACTTAGGACAATGATTCTTGTAGTGACCATATTTTCGACAGTTGAAGCATTGTATTTTTGACATATCTTTCTCTTGATTTGGTTTCTTCCTTGAGCCAAACTTCTTTTTATTCTTGAAATTATTCAAACTTGTTGTGAAGGCTTGATCATCGTATTTCTTTTGGGGTTTCTCTTTTGCACTAATCCTGGATTCTTCTTGTGCACAACAAGTCCAAAGTTTTTCAAATGTGGGATACTCCTTCCTTTTGTTCATGCTTGCAACAAATGCATCCCATGTCTTGTGAACACCATTGAGTACTATATTTACCAGTTCCTTCTATGCAATGATTTCTTCAATAGCTTGTAGTTGATCTCTTAACTGAGAGATTATCACGATGTATGATGTTATGTTGTCATTATCATTCATTTTCATGTCACATAGCTCATTCTTTAGACTCATTACTTGTACAATGTTTCTGACTGAGAAGAGGTTTGTTAGGGCATCATACATCTTATTATATGAGTCAAGATGGGAGATGTAGGGTATCAAGTGGTCTTTTATAGAGTCCACTATGATACTCATGGAATTGTTGTCATTGTCTTTGAACTTCTCCATAACTAAAATGTTATGAGGTTCCTTCTCTTTTCCTTCTTCGAACTGTGATTACATGATCTTTCCTTTCACGATATCCAACACTTTATTCTTGGCAAGGATGAGGTCATCCCTTTTCTTCCACGCTCTGAAGTTAGAAGCCTCTTCTAACTTGTTTTTTGACTTCATAGAGTAGGTCATAACTGCTTTGACTTGGTACACCTTTGACTTTGACCAAAAAATCAAACTTGTCGCCTTGTCTTGCTGAGAGTACCAGGAGGTGCGTTGGGCTAGGGCTCACTGAGCTATCTAGAAATTAGGTCAATCTCTTCACTTAAGGTGCCTCAACAAGAGGGTTGGGGTTTCGTTACTGCAGCAAAATAAACTGGCTGCAACTGCAACTGTAACTGAGAAAATCCTCCCAATCTATATTCCAATGGTTAGATTGTCTAAAGATAGTGTGGGCCCATAATCTATTAAAAATAATGGATGTGCTCATTTAACCATAGACAATATAACAATATCGTCACCCAACCACAGGCCAAAGCCACCCCTGAGCACCTTAACCTTGACAGAGAATGATTTCAGAATCAAACCAGTAGCCAACCAAGGCTAATGCACAAAGAAATATTGATCATAAATTCCAACCATAACCAATAGAAATTCCGAGCCTAAACCGAGAATACAGATTGTAGTAGCTGCGATTGAAGCTACTACCCATACTTGGGCACTCGCCCAGTTTCTATAGTGCGCACTTCTTCCTTGCTGAAATTTCGAGTTGTGTGTACAAAATGAGGTCTGACTACTTGTATTTATACTGTTTTCCTGAGTTGTCTAGGCCGACTTCTCATTCTGGAGGTTCAATACTTAATATTAAGTATTTCCTTGAGCCGACTTATCTTATAGGGTTATGTTCAATGCTTTAGGGTTTCTTCTTGCTTCACGGAATATTCTATTCTTTTCAGGATTACACGTGGAGGTAAATACCTCCCGCAACTACCATAATATCAACATGTGACATGGAAATGAGTTGCGCAGGTAGACCAATACCATTGGTGGTTTTAGAGGTTTGGGTGAGCGGTTTTAAAATTTTTGATAAACCTATGAAAGGGATAAGAGTGTGACAAATATACCTTTGTCATTATGGTTTTTTTGGAAGTTGGTGCACCGATTAACTCCCGATTTCTTTGACCTATGAAATCAACCACGAGTCATTGATCACTTCGATCATCCTTCATCATTATATTTGGACAACGCATGTTGTGTGCTAAAGGTAAAGGTGCGCGATGGGATCTGTTGGTGGCATAAAACACTGTAGTGGTGCCATGTGACAACCTGTATGGTGGGGTCTCATATTTAATAATATTTTATTTATTTATATAGTGAAGTGTAAGGTTTAAAGAGAGGTAAGGTAAAGGTAAGGGTAAGGGGAGAGAGAAGGTAGTGACGGAGGAAAATGAGGTAAGGCCAAGGTGGTTGGAGGGGTGAAATGACATCCCCTCAGGGTGAAATGTGGACTCACAGTTTCATATCAATATCCATGTTTACAAATGCCACATATGCAGATAGTTTCCTATGTTTAAAAAAAAACAAGTTTGGAGCCATTTTCTTATTTTGGCCATAAATGGAGCATAATAACTCAAACTGGGATGAAATTTTATGGGTTTTTTTTCCATAGTGAAGAGATCTACAAAATTTATAGTGAGGGCCATTGACCATTTCTACTTGAATTTGCTAGAAAATCAAAACAATGGTTTTTAAAGATCCGAGTCAAGTTTATTGATTGGGATCAAGATTAAGCTGAAATTTTTGGAGAGAGTGCAAAAAGAAGACATGAAAATACTCGATGAAGGAATTGGATAAAATCTAAGGGGTTTGGAATGGGGATGCTGAAACATGCCAAAATCCACTATTCCAGACCACGTTTTAGTGATTTTTGAGATTTTCATAGGAGGAAAAGTGACACCAGATTACAAAACTGGAAAATTCTGTTTACTCGACATTTTATACACTCATCAAGAGAAACAACGTTGATTTAGCAAATATTTTCCAAAAGTTCACATTTTCGAAGATAACCAGTTTTGGTAAAATTTTTATGTCTAGAAATATTGTAAAAAGGACAAAGTTGCAAATTCCATATTGTTGTAGATTCTTACTAGAGAAAGAGATTGATAATATGAAAGTTTTTGTGTGTTCACCATCATATGTTTTATTAGTTCCCAATAAATAAGTTTTATTGGTTCTTGACGGATTTTCTTCTGAAGTTGACAGAAGTTGTCCTTCTTGTAAAATTGCACTAGTGAAGAAGATGCACAAATAGGGTGAAAATTATTTTTTCAGGAAGCCATAACTTTTATCTCAGAGATTATATTGAGGCATAGGAATATTCATTGGAAATATGATTTAGAGGAAAATAACCTAGAATTATTAGAATTTGGAGAAGTGTGATATAATTCTTCATGAATTCAAAAGAAAAATGACCTATATCATTAATTGACAAAATTTAATAATATGAATAACTCTAACAAAAAAGGTTTCTTGCACATTTTGGATAATTAGAGGTATACGTAGATAAATTCAAGCTCAGGATTATAAATAAAAAACATGGAGGATTCACAGGGAACCTATAGCCACATGAGAGAATAAAAAGGCTAAAATATTAGTGTGGGTAATGTTGAAACATAATATAATAGAAATTGGAGTAGAGTGGAGACAACTTTGGTATAGACCATGAGAAGTATGAAAATGGAAGTGCAGAGTTATAGAGATGAAAATGAGAATAAAATGAGAGCACAAAAGGAGAAGGATCAAATAAATTCTTAGATGATGCAAATCCTAAATCAGTTGAAAAATAAAGTAAAGAATGGATCATGCTCAAGATTCCATGGTTGTACCTGGACCCTAACACCCATTACCGAAACATCCAGAGAAATGGCTGCCCAAATTTGATCCAGACTCAAAGCAGTCTGCTGAGGATCATATAATTTTTTTTATGTTGGCCATTAGACCCCGAAGTGTTGAACATGAGAATGTAGTATGTAGTTTATTCCCTTATAATTTTGAGGGAAATGCCTCCACATGGTATTTCTCTCAACAACCCCAAACCATTGTCTCTTGGGACAAGTTTGAAACTTGCTTCTTGGAAAAATTCGGAGATGATAAATCTTCGGAAGTCTTGATTATGGAACTTCCCAGCTTCAAAATGAATCCTAAGGAAAAAGTGAAATATTTTAACTAAAGATTTATTACTTTAAAGAATAAAATCCATGCAGATTTAATGCCCGCTGAAATTTTAATCGTTGTGTATTATGCTAAAGCCTTGCACAATAATATAGATATATGGGTCAAAAGGTATAAAAAGAACACAATGCTTGAAGCCTTTGAGGAGGCAAGCCAAATTGAAAAGGATATTTTGAGCCTGAAAGATAATCCTAGTAGTGAAGCTGAAACAACTTCATCCTCTAAAAATAAAATAGAGATACTTACTAGGCCTCCTCAAATGAAAAATCAACCGAAAACTTTATACTTAGAAATATTGCAAAAATCTTTTCAAAAACTATCCAATCAGTTCGTCGACTTGAAGAGATCAAATGAGGAGGCATTAACAAGAAAAATAAGTTTTAAACCTTCTTTCAGAAAACCTTTTCCTCCCAACCGGCCTAACCCGACCACTGAAGGTCTAAATTTTGAAATTTTACAATATGCTTTGCAAACCATCTTAGAAGCATATGATAGGTTTCGATTTAGATATGCCCTTTTACTTATTGATGAGCCTCTATAAGATGTCCAAGCATTACAAATGACAAGGTATCAATTCGAGCTTGTTCCACCATGGATTGGTTAAAATCTTTTTGATGTATCATCTGTCGACCATAGGTGACAGTTGGGAGACCTTTTTGATGAGGAATGGCTTCGCCCATGCTGATCCTACAACAAACCCTCTTTTAACAACAAACCCTAACTTAGACAAGCCACTGGTTGAAAACCATTTTGATCATTCGATTAATGGACCATAGTTTAGTGATAAAAACCCTCTAGATAAAGGATCTCCATGTAGGTTTTCACCTGCAAGATCGAAAAAACAAGTGAATGATGAATTGAGGGGAAGTGATACTCATGTGCCTATGAACAATACTAGTGTTAAGTTTGATGTCAAGAAATTTGGTAAAGGAACAAAGAAACAATGCACAGATTTGGGTTTCAAGAACATGAAGGTCGGTCGCCTAATATCAAGGAAACTAAGGAACATAAATGATTTTCATCTGAGCTTGATCGATCCGATTGAGATCAATGAGGGTTCGGATCCTGAGATAGAATATTTTCTAGTTCGGGAAGATGCATAAATTCAAGCTTCGAGGAGGGAGGTTATCATTCATACTGAACCATATGATTTCGTGACAAATTTACCACCATGTATTAGAGGTAAGGAAGGATTCTCGGGTATTAGGCAAGATCTGAAGAAAAAAACAAATAATATTGAAGCCCCCTTGGTCGATTGTGTTCCTCATGGATCTGCCATCTCCCCTGTACACTGTGATGTTTTTCTCGATTGGGTTGAGCGTTACTATACCGACGTTCCTCTTTTACAGGCCCGAATTAAAACTTTGACTGCTCAAAATGATCTTTTGAAGCAAGAAAACCTTGATCTCAAGGCACATGCAGAGAGGGAGACTAAACGTATCAAGAGAGCTGGAAACATAGTCATTAATAATACGAGCAGTTTCAAGGAAATTATTAACTCTAAACTGTCTGATCCCTCTTTGGCAGATTTTTATTGGTAAAACGTTTTGTTGTAATTTCGTTTGATTTTGTTATCTAATTCGAAATAAGTAGTTTTGAATTGTGATTTCATTTACTAAAATAAAGGCTGGCTATAGAATCTTCGATTCTATAGCCAAGTCTCTTCTAATAAAAATGAGTTATTAAAAATTGTTTTTCTAATTTATCAAATTGGTTTTCTATTCTCATGAAATGGGAGATTCTGCTACTAATTACTTGGAGGAAATATTTTCAATTATACGCCTAAATGATTAGAAGTTTCTCCTTCCTTATGTTTTATAAAAACTTTGGTTTAATTTTTGAATAAACCAACTCTGTTATGAGTGGTTTCCAATCCACTAATTTTGTAATATTATTTGATTTTGGGAGATTCAACTCTATCCTGTGAGATATGAGTATTTGGATCCTGGATTACTTTAAATACTGTTCACTTTTGTTAGTGAAGGGATCCTTTTTGGAACGCATTATGGACATGTAATTCTTCAAGAATTCATGGACAAGTTCTTCACATTTAGGCTATAGACCAGCGTGACACTATTCCATTTATGTATTGCATCTTATATTATGGAATATATACATGTTACACATCTTTAGCTTCATTATCATGTAATGTGTCATTTTATTCAACGCTTTAAATTTTGTCTATAACTTGTTGTTTCATATATTATATCTGTGGTCGTTATTTCACTTTAATATCATTGATTTATGATTGATGTATCATATGAATGTTTCACATTAAAATTTATTTTACTATAAACATTCATCATTACAAGGTCACTGGATTTATAAGTTTATTACTCTGTTCTTATATCCTTGCTCCCAAAAAACACCTTGAGTTTATTCTGGAGATGTTAGCACAATCCTATTACAGATTTCTCTCACAGGAAAGATAGCTGGAAGTTTGGATTGCACGGGGATATATACATAGTATGAGACTAATCTCAGTTTAGTGTTATTCACATTCAATTTTCGTTATTAGTTTATTAGTGAAATAAGACAGTTCAAATTGGCTGTGATCATTATTCTGTTCTTGTTTATAGCTATGTTTTATTAGTATCTTTAGAGTTCTTAGACTTTAGATTATTAAACGAAAAATGTAAAAAATATGTTCTTTCTTTATCTACTTCTTTAACAATTGCAAAAACATTGATTTTGCAAGACATCCACCAAAACTTGCAAATTGTAAATATCCTGTTCATAATCACATGTTCATATTTATCTTTCTTTTTAGCACTTGTAAATAATTAGATTTGTATACATAGTATCGTAGTTATAACTTTAGGGTATTTTATTTTCTTTCATGATTTTAGGACCTTAGTTGGCTAATGGAGCCGTTAAACCCATCAATATAGATCACACAAAACAACTTGGGTTATTTAGAAAACCCCAGACCAAATCTATCCTTTCAATTGACGGTGTGTCAATTATGCCCATCAACAAATGATGCTAGAAGGAGGTCCTGAATTCAATTGATGGCATGTGGAGGTCACAAGAATCCTCCCCCACACACTCGCTCCCCTGTCGTAATGCATAGTCTCTCAGACAACAACGTTACACTTGAAACAACAACTACATCAAACGATAACCATGAGATTCCCATTGAACCAATGACACCAATTCCTCAAGGAGTCGACATCCAAGAAATTGTTTGTCAGTCACTCATAAGAATGGATAGTTCCTTATCCCGTATCAGACAAGCTGGTAGGCCACTTAATCAACCCTTAGACTTCTCAGATATCCGATAACAACTTCAAGGCACTGGTATACTCCAAAACCCTTTAGGTGATAATACTACCAATCTGATTGAAACACCTACCTTTGGATATGGAGGATAATGCAACTGGTGTTAGTGAAATGTATCTGACAGAGCTAAATTTAGTTATCTGTCGCTATAATTGGCAATTCGGTTCTTTTGACAAGACTCTTATTGGAATTTTGGATTAAGCACTTTCTGTTTTATCTAACCCCCAACGGAAACACTTTTATACGTGATGCTAAGCACCTTGCAACCACACGACATGACCATAACTTAACGGAAAACACTCCTGACACCTTTTTGTACTTACCATAACATTTCCGCTTCCATACACTGATGGACACGTGACCCTCAGCGGAAATCACCAAAACGCATCGGAGTTTGAACCATCCGCCTTCCGCTGTGATCTGGACCATCGATTCTTTGCTACTAGATTCCGCTCAAATCTCGATCGTCCGTCTTATGGATGATTGGCACCATCGATCCTTGATCCCTTCGAGCTCCATTTTTCTTTCCACCATTAATCCCAATACTTACAGAATGAAAATATCAGTTCATTACAATATTGTTTCGATTCCAAGGATCATTAAAATAATATTGACAGATCATATGTATTCCATCAACGAGAACAAAGATATCATAATCATACACAGATGAATAGGGTTCCTCACATATCAGAATGTTGCACAATAGAAAGAAACTTTAT
>ML777279.1:1589235-1603804 GCA_009831015.1 Picea engelmannii | reverse complement strand
CCTATATTTTAGGGGAGAATATTCCACCTGGAGAATATTCTCTTTCAGTTGACACTTCAGTTTGACTAGTTGAGTTGAGTTTAGATGTTGCATTGGTTTTGTCACCATGCAAAATTGGGATCATCACCAACTCACTACTCTTTTTTCAGTCAGTTAACTGAAGAATAATTGACTAGTTAACTCAGATAGGTGGCAGTTCACTCCGGTAACTGCCTGAGAGACTAGACTAGGTTGAATTTTACTCTTGTAACTATTGGTGTGTGTCCAAATCAATCTAGACAACCACTATGGCTCATTAGTTACTCATGTATCCTATATCTATTGTAATTTATTCACTCTTTGAGTGTGGAATACGGTTAATGAGAATTCTTCCATTCTTTCTATCTTGCTTCTTCTTTCTCAATTTCTCTCTGCAAATGTGTGTAGTATTTTCTAGCTAGATCTATTATGTGCAGGTTCAACACATTTACACTGATACCATTGATTTGAATCTCGGAGGATGAGATCTATATGAATTGAATGTCGAGAGAGGAGGAGCTTTGATGTGCCAATACTGCATGAAAAGAAGCATGGACAAAAAAAACATGTAAATGAAGTACTTGGGAGGTGCGGATCAAAGAGGAGCCTCACTTCTAAACTAATTACTAGTAAATCACTCAGAGCTAATTAATCTCACAATGAACAATAAAAAATATGAGAGAATCCAAAATGATTAAATTGATATTATGGGAAGGCTTGCTAGGCCTTTATATAGCATTACAAAATGTTCCATTGGACAAAGTAAAAAATAGATCATTGAATGTGTCTCTATTATTAATATAATAGATCTAACTACCCAACAAACTAAGTAGTGGAAAACAAAAAATGATACAATAATGGAAAGAGCCCATTAAATGAGTCTCTATTATAATAATAATAGATATAACTACCCAACAAACTAAGTAGTGGAAAATAAAACCCAATACAATAATGGAGAGGTGGGACTCTTTTTGACCCGTATGGGCAACTTGTTAGCTCAATTAATTAATGAGGCGGTGGGGATCTCCTTGATCCACATGGAAAATCTATTAGCTTTATAGTTTTATGAATTTTGCATCTGAATTTAGACGATATACTCCCTAAAATTCAGATCAATTGTATTTCTGATGGCGTTGGAACAACTCAATTTCTGAAAATTGTGGGTGAAATAGCCCTAGGGAAAGAAACACCCACAGTTCCTCTAGTGTGGAATAGAGAAATTTTGCAACTTCAAGTTAACATGTGATCAAATTATTGTTTACTTTAAACACCTGTTCAATTTCAAAAGTTATAGAGTTAAGATGAATTTGTGAGAAACTCTTACCTGAAAATTGGGCTCCCACCTCTACTGGTCTGTCGATCTATTCACTTGGTTCTCCTTATCTTTATGATCATGTTATTCCCTCAATTTGATTGATCTATAAGATTTCCTTCGCTATTTACATCAAAGTGTAATTGACTCAACTTGTACTATGTGTGCCCATGTTTATGTTGGTTTATCTCTGGGAATGTAATACTTATATATAAAGTGTGAGTTTCTTCATTGAAATTTATATCATTGGATCTTGTGGAAGATGCATAAATATAAGTTTTTGGCTTCAATCTTGGTGGTTATGCTGTGACAAGTTGAGGAAGAAACTAACTCGCGCCTCGTCTCTCTCTCTCTCTCTCTCTCTCTCTCTCTCTCAGTGGATTATATCTCCATGTCTTTCATGCATATTCCTAATATCATTGATTTTATTTGAGATGAATTTTCCCTAGTTTTAGTTTTTAATATTATAAAAATTATATCGTATGCCTTAGGTTAACATGAGAGAGGATGTGCCTCCATGTATTTCATCCATATTCCTCGACGAATTTCCATTATTTTCAAATTTAAATATTATGAAAACTATATCCTATGGCTTAGGTTATGTTAGAGAGCATGCTCATTTATATGGAAAATAAAAATGCATGGAGATCTCAACATTCGATAAGCATTATACAAGCTCAACTTTTCATTTCGACGAGTTCATTTTCTCCGCCCTAAAATTTCTTATGTAGAAGAAAATGAGTTTCTCATCTTGGGTGAGACATCAAATGAAAAAGTCGGTAACTTTTTTCATTCCAACACCACAAGATATTAATAGATTAGGAGGCTCTTACAAAGTGGAACACAAAACATGAGATAATGAGTATGAGAGACAAGTGGAGCATGAAAACAATGAGAAAAATTGTGCCAACCATAACTTTATTTTTTTTTATGTTTGTTGGAAAAGTGGTTTAGAAAATTGGTTGTCATTGATGTCAACCTTTGATAGTGATGTTGGATATTGATGTCAACCCTTAAATATTGATGTCAACCTTTGGAGAAGTCTGATAGCGAATTCCGGTAGAACAAATGTATGGGTAAGGGACCCAAGTTTGTTTGAGGTATAAAGGCATGGATATCAATGAATATGCAGGTAATACTACCATGGATGGATAGTACAAGGCATGCCATTTCTGGTGATATGTGGTATGTCACATAGTTCCTCACAATTAGGAAGATATGGCCTTGAGAAGTTAGAGAACCCCTTAGAGTAATATAGAATCCCCTAGAAGGTCAACAAGATAGTGGTTGAAAAGAGAAATTATTTAAATAATAAAGTGGTCAAAGTGGTTGGAAAGAGAATTTGTTTAATTAATAAAGTGGTTGCAATAAGAAAGTAGTTAAGGGTCAATAAATTATGATTTGACTAATTAAGGAATTGTTAGTTGCAACAAGAAAGTGGTTATCCCTAAAAGGTGGAGAAAGGGGTAAAACAATTACAAGGAAAATTCTAAAGGAAGGAACTTATAAAGTATAAATAAGAGAGAAAGGGACTCCTATTAACACTAACCTACCAATTGAACATCATTGGATATCTATTTTGTGAAAGGTTATTTGCAGGTATACATTGACAAATCTGAGGAAGTGTAGGTCTGAAGTTATGAAGGAAAGTCAAGGATAAAGTCTCGGAGTTGCATAAAACTCAAGTAACCCTAATCTATGAGACATATGCGAGTTGCAGGTCAGAAGGGTACAAATGTGTGTGGCACATAGTGACGTTAAGCATGGATACCCGTTGGATGTAGAAGAGAAAAACATGGATATGTAGAAGGGTTTGTGTAAGCTTGAGAAGTGATGCTTGGTCTAGGTAGCTACGACTAAGGTTGGTCGGTTGGTATGAGATATGAGGCACCAAGTTAGTTACAATGTGCAAAGGTAAGACTATATGCTCATGAGTTTATATCTTAGTGATATTGTGGAACATGATTGAGGCATGGATTTGTAAGGTTTGACATATTCTCTTTTGGAGGTATGGTATCTGTTGTAGTAAATGTTTTGAGGCATATTTTTTGAAGAACATTGTTGGTGAATCTCTGAGTGTTATTGGTATATCTTATGGAACATTGAGAGAGGTGTTTTTTGGTGATCTTGGTGTATGGTTAATACATGCTTTATGCTCTATAACAATGGTATTATGGCACATGGTTTGGTATAAGGGCTTATGGTTTTCAATTTATGGATGGTATGATGTATTTATAGAGGCCCTTTGTTGGTTAGCTTGGAGTATGTTCTTGCACATGGTTGATGCACTTGTTATGGTTGGTACTTGGTTGTGATTGGTACATGTTTGGTAGAGGCACGTGTTAGTGATATTTGTTAGTTGTTATGAGCAATTTTGGTTGACACACATCCTGATGATATTGTGTATATGGTTAAGATTTTTTTTGGTAATCGGTCTTGGTGATTGGATCTGGTTTGGTTGATGAGATTATATTTATATATTTTTGGTACAGGTTATTTGGTATAGTTTGTTATAGGTTTCTGGTACAGGTTGACATGACAGGTTTTATAGTGACAGTTTGACATAAACAAAGCCAATGACAATGATACTTGGTGATTTTGTGGTAGTTCGCGAGTTGTAGTGAAGATGGGAATGAGCATCCATGAGCTGAAGTTAATAAGGGAATGGATACCCGCGTGTTGCAACATAGACATGTCACAGATCTATAGAAAATATTTGAATATTGTTGGTACAATTGGACAAATTGTTTTCTGTCTACAAGTTGGGTCTTGTACTTGAGGGTTGGAATTCTCACATCTCAGTTGGTGCTAAGATCTGCAAGCTAAGTCTCTTATTTGAGAGTTGGAACTCTCTTGGAGTTGGTGGTCCTTTTTAGTTGGTGATGATAAACCCCCGAAGATTGTAGTCTTCAAGTAAAAACATATTACAAAATCTTACACATATATATGGTGTTCATTGTATTCATTATAATGATGGTTCATAGTTCTATATTATTGATGAATTTTGTTGATATATGCAAGTTGCTAATAGTGAATATTAATGTTTGAAGTGGTTATTAACTAAAGGAAGAAATAATTGTAAAAAGAGCCACACACTAATTCACCCCCCCTCGTAGTGTGGCGATGTGTCCAAAAATTGGTATTAGAGTGGACCTTCACAAAAAGCCTTACATGTTTGAAGGAGATCCATGGACACACAAATGGATGGACATGCAGTTCCCTCTATAGACGAAGTTCCCTTCTTTGATGAGCCATATTACTCACCATGGAGAATAAAAATTAAATGGTATTTGAAGTCAAAAGGAGAAGTTGTTTGGGACACAGTTGTTGTTGGATCAGTTCCCTCGAAGAAAAAATCAAAATTTGTAGCCCAAAAGGAAACAAAGAAGAAAAATACAATGAAATTCAAGACTATATTCAATGGACTCTCAGTTTCTGTCAAAGAAAGCATAAGACAATGTACCTTCTCCAAGGACCTATGGCTGAGGCTAGAGAAGGCATATCAAGGAAAAATACAAGACACAAAAGACAATCCCATCAAAGACACGAAGAAAAACTCATTCATCAATGAAGGTAAAGACCCTCCAAAATATTTTGATTGCAATAATTATAAATGTGATGATGTTGAATGTTCTCCTACAAATAAAGAAGAATATATGGGTACAATAGAAGAAGTTTGTGTAGACTCAACTAACAATTATCATATAGATGAAGAAGAAGATTTGTGAAATCTTAAAGATAAAGTTATAGTTGTTTTAGGAGAAGTTAGCATGGAAAGAAGATGATTTTGATGCTTTTGAGTTTCTTGAAAGAATCACTAAGGAAGCCCTAGAAACATACCAAAGGCATACCATGGAACTAAAACAAATGCTCAAGAAACAAGAAGATAGTGAAACAACTAAAAAGGTCATATTTGAGCAAAGGAATCAATTAGAAGAAAAAGAAGAAGAGATCAAGAGATTGAAGACTGAAATAATTAGTCAAGCAGAATACAAGAAGAAGGTAGATGATGAGATTATAAAAATCCTTGAAGAAACAAGAGAAATCAATATCAATCTAAGAACCCAACTTGAAGAAGCCAAAAAGATATAGGAACTATTGAAGAATCAGGTAAATGAAAAGGAGGAATCATTCCATAAGTTGGAAGCAAAAGTAGAAGGGTTTGTGCAAGCTTAAGAAGTGATGCTTGGTCCATGTAGCTATGACTGAGGTTGGTCTATTAGTCTGAGATCTGAGGCACCAAGTCAGTTGCAATGTGCAAAGATAAGACTATATGCTTATGAGGTTATATCTTAGTGATATTGTGGAACCTGCTTGAGGCATGAATTTGTAAGGTTTGGCATATGCTCTCTTGGAGGTATGGTATCTATTGTAGTAAATGTTTTGAGGCAGATTTGTTGAAGAACATTGTTGGTGCATGTTTGAGTGTTATTGGTATATCTTATGGCACATTGTGAGAGGACTTTGTTGGTGATATTGATGTATGGTTAATACATGCTTTACTTTATATAACAATGAAATTATGGAACATGGTTTGATGTAAGGGTTTATGGTTTTTATTTTATGGATTGTATGATGTATTGCTAGAGGCCCTTTGTTGGTTATCTTGGAGTATGTTCTCATGCATGGTTGATCCACTTGTTGTGGTTGGTACTTACTTGTGATTGATACATTCTTGGTAGAGGCATGTGTTGGTGATGGTTATGAGTTGTTGACATACATCCTGGTGATATTGTGCATATGGTTAAGAGTTGTTTTAGTGATTGGTCTTGGTGATTGGATCTGGTCTAGTTGATGATATTATCTTTATAGATTTTTGGTACAGGTTATTTGGTATAGGTTGTTACAGGTTTCTGGTATAGGTTGACATGATAGGTTTTACAGTGACAGTTTGATAGAAACAAAGACAGTGACAGTGATACTTGGTGATGTTTTGGCAGGTCACGAGTTGCAGTGAAGATAGGCACGAACATCCACGAGTTGTGGTTAAGAAGGGTGCATATACCCGCGTGTTGCAACATAGATAGGTCGTAGATCTATAGAAAAAATTTGAATATTGTTGGTACAGTTGGACATATTGTTTTCTGTCTACAAGTTGGGTCTTGTACTTGAGGGTTGGAATCCTCACATCTCAGTTGGTGTTGAGATCTGCAAGATGATTCTTGTATTTGAGAGTGGGAAATCTCTTGGAGTTTGTGCTCCTTTTCAGTTGGTGTTGATAAACCCCCAGAGAATGTAGTCTTTTTGTAACAACATAATACAAAAGATTACACATATATCTTGTGTTCATTATAATGATGGTTCATAATTCTCTATTATTGATGAATGTTGTTGATATACACAAGTTTCTAATAGTGAATATTAATGTTTAAAGTGGTTACTAACTAAAGGAATAAAGAATTATAAAAAGAGCCACACATTGATTCACTCCCCCCCTCTCAGTGTGTTCGGTGTGTCCAACAATTGGTATCAGGGTGGGCCTTCACAATAAGCCTTATAACAAGCTTGAAGGAGATCCATGGATACACAAATGCATGGACATGTAGTTCCCTCTACAGATGAAGTTCCCTTCTTTGATGAGACATATTACTCGTCATGGATAATAAAAATGAAAGGATATTTGAAGTCAAAAGGAGAAGGTGTTTGGGACACAATTGTTGCCGGATCAGTTCCCTTGAAGAAAAAATCCAAATTTGCAGCCCAAACAGAAGCAAATAAGAACAATGCAGTGGAATTCAAGACTATCTTCAATGAAATCTCAGTTTTTTTCAAAGAAAGCATAGGATAATGTACCTCCGCCAAGGACCTATGGCTGAAGCTAGAGAAGGCATATCAAGGAAAAAAACAAGACACAAAAGACAATCCCATCAAATACATGAAGCACAACTCAGTTATCAATGAAGGTAAAGACCCTTCAAAATCTTTCGATTGCAATAATTCTAAATGTAATGATGTTGAATGTTCTCCTGCAAATAAAGAAGAATATCTAGTTGCAATAGAAGAAGTTTGTGTAGAATCAACTAACAATTATCATATATATGATGAAGAAGATTTGTTAAAGCTTAAAGATAAAGTTATAACTAGTTTAGGAGAAGTTAGCATGGAAATAGAAGATGATTCAGATGCTTTTGAGTTTCTTGGAAGAATCACTAAGGAAGCCCTAGAAAAGTACCAAAGGCATACCATGGAACTAAAACAAATGCTCAAGAAACAATAAGAAAGTGAAACAACTGAAAAGGTCATATCTAAGAAAAAGACTCAATTAGAAGAAAAAAGAAGAATATATCAAGAGATTGAAGACTTAAATAATTAGTCAAGCAGAAGAAAATAAGAAGGTATATGATGAGCTTAGAAAAATCCTTGAAGAAACAAGAGAAATCAATATCAATCTAAGAACCCAACTTGAAGAAGCCAAAAGGATATAGGAACTATTGAAAAATTAGGTAAATGAAAAGGAAGAATCATGCCATAATATGGAAGCAGAAGTAGTTGATCTAAGAAGGAAAGTCAAGAAGTCAAATGCTTATGTCAAATTCATGAACAACTCAATAATATTGGATGAAATCCTGGATAGTCATAGATTGTCAAATGATAAATTTGGTCTTGGATACAACAAGGAAGCTGCACTATCTGAAGTTGGCACTCCTATGAAGCATGATGTAGGCCTATCATTTTCAAAGGGTGAAAGCAAAGTTGCACGACAAGCACCTTTACAAAGAAAGGAAATATTCAGAAGATTAGAGCAAGGAAGACATCAAGAAAGCCAATCCTATACCTCAAACCAAATTCAGAAGAGAGATTCCTTCAAGATTGACACAAAAGAACATGACCTATGAAATGTTTTTCAATGGTTATTGCTTCTTGTGTAATGAATATGGTCACAAATCCTTGGATTGTAGACATTATGCAAGGAAATATGTTGGAGGATTCAATAAAATCTTAAGATGTTGGAGATGCAATATTGTCGGACACATTGTTGCACATTGTCACACCATGAGATGTTACAGTTGCAGTGGGTTTGGGAAAAAATACCAGGACTACTGGAATTCAAGGAGAAATTCAATGAGAAATGATTCATACAATATAGAAAGAAGAAAAATTGAAACATGGAATAAATATAATTTTGAAAGGACGGAAGTTTAGAGAACAAGTGATGAGAAACTAGGACACTCTCAGAAGTGGATTAAAAAGACTGGAAAACTAAATATGAATGAAGTTGGTGATGTTGATCGTGGCACATAGAATGACTGCCATAAAGAAAGCCTAATGTAAAGCATCTCAGATGAACAATAGATGAGTCATATGAAACCTTCATACTAAGGAAATTTTCTGAGCTATCCATGGGTTGCAAGCTTAGAAGGAAAGCACGGATATCCACAAGTTGTAGAAGAGGATGTTGCGTATCTGTGAAAAACTAATGAAGGTTTGAATAAATGTTGGTACCATGTCCGTAGAGTCCGAAAGAAAGTTATCAGGTCAACATTCTATAGGTTCAAGTCAACTACAAAAAATCTGGTATGGTTATTAGTTTGTTTTGATGCTTTTATTTTCTTATGATGTTGTGCATGCTTGAGGCATTATTGGTGTTATAGTTGTGGTACTTGGACATGGTATATGTTGGATGGTTGGTTGAGTGAGCAACACTATTATGTATGGTACAATACTAATATGGTTCCTATAGTTTACATCTTTGAGCTACTTGTACTTTATTGAGGGATATCTATGTCGTATGGTGATGTATGCATGAGGGGAATGCATAGGTTGTTAGAGATGCTTCATTGATGACATGGTTCATATATGCATATGGTTAATGTTATGGTATATGGAATAGGTTGTACATGGTTGATGTTATGGTATATGGAATAGGTTGTACATGGTTGATTCTTTGTTCATGATTCACTATTCATTGTTGATATATATTTTGATTCATGATTGATGCATGAGATAGTATGTATGTTGGTATACACTTGATGTATGGTATGGCATAGGTTTACATGGTTGATGATAAGATACAGGTTGATGAGATAGTGATAGAGTTGTGATAGTGACAGAGACAATTACAACAATAGTTACAGATCAATATAACAAATTGATGGACCATTGTATGATGCATGGACAAGTCCAAGGATCATCAAAGGAATAAAAAATCATGGCATTCATGATGCAATATTGTTGAGTAGTTGATCAGTGTTCTGATAGAGCAGAAATATCCGCAGCAGAAGCAAATTATAGTGGTAGCATATTGTTCACAGTGATTACATGGCATCTTGCAGAGAAGATAGGGGGAGACATACCTGCAGGGGGAGTTATTCTCTTTCCCATGATTGGTTACAACAGGTACAGTTTCAGATTGACAAGGGGAGTTAATCCTTTGTCAAAGTGAAATAAATAGAGTAATTATAGGTATGAAAATAGGGAGCAAACCCAAGGTCAGTTTATATAGGTGTAACATCCCCAAGGAGAGTTCAGTACGGGGGAGCAGCCCCAAAGGGGAGATACCCTTTTCCATTTATTTCAAAGGTGGAGAGATAGAAACATTGATGATGAGTGATGATCACAGGGGGAGCATGAACATGAGTGTTTCCATGTCTAAGTGTTGCCGTCAATGTTGGTGTTTACATTAATTCCAAAGGGGGAGATTGTTGGATAGTTGGTTTCAATAGTTGGTTGTCATTGATGTGAACCTTTGGATAGTGATGTTGGAGATTGATGCCAACCTTTGGAGAATTCTGGTAGTGAATTCCAGTAGCAAAATTGTATGGGTAAAGGACCCTAGTTTGTTTGAGGTATAAAGGCACGAAGATCAATGAATATGCAGGTAATACTATCATGGATGAATAGTACAAGTCATGTCATTTAGGGTGATATGTGGTACGTCACATAGTTTCTCACTGTTAGAGAGATATGGACTTGAGATGTTGGAGAACCCCTTAGAGTAATCTAGAAGCCCTAGAAGGACAACAAGATAGTGGTTAAAAAGATAAATTATTTAAATAATAAAATGGTCAAAGTGGTTGCAAAGAGAAATTATTTAAATAATAAAGTGGCTGCAACAAGAAAGTAGTTAAGGGTAAATAAGTTATGATTTGACTAATTAAAGAATTGTTAGTTGCAAAAAGAAAGTGGTTAGTCGTAAAAGGTGGAGAAAGGGGTAAAACAATTACAAGGAAACTTCTAAAGGAAGACACTTGGAAAGTATAAATAAGAGAGAAAGGGACTCCTATTAACACTAACCTACCTATTGAACATCATTGAATATATATTTTGTGAAAGGTTATTTGCATGTATACATTGAAAAATATGAGGAAGCCTGGGTCTAAAGTTACGAAGGAAAGTCAAGGGTAAAGTCTCGGAGTTGCAGAAAACTCAAGTAAACCTAATCTATGAGACATCCATGAGTTGAAGGTCAGAAGGGAGCAGATGTACGTGGTACATAGTGATGTAAAGAACAAATACCTGTTGGATGTAGAAGAGAAAATCAAATATATGTAGAAGGGTTTGTGAAATCTTGAGAAGTGATGCTTGGTCTAGGTAGCTACGACTGAGGTTGGTCTGTTGGTATGATATTTGAGGCACCAAGTCAGTTAATGTGTGAAAATGTAAGACTATATTCTTATGAGGTTATATCTTAGTGATATTGTGGAACATGCTTGAGGCATGACTTTGTAAGGGTTTGGCATATGCTCTCTTGGAGGTCTGGTATTTTTTGTAGCAAATGTTTTGAGGAAAATCTTTTTGAGAACATTGTTGGTGCATGTTTGAGTGTAATTGGTATATCTTATGGCACATTGTGAGAGGTCTTTGTTGGTGATTAATCCAGATTATTTTCGGCATGAAATGAGAGTAGAGATATAATAAACAAATGTACAGAAATATCTCGGATATCCAATAATATAACAAAAATGTATCAAATATGCAACCATAAACACAAACATACAATAATACATAATTTTCTATTAATGAGCGAAAATGTACAAAGACTATAAAAATACAGAGTGAAAGACTCGCTAGAATGGTGGCATCTTATCTCTGAGAAGAGATGTGACGGCTACTCACATTCATAAGAAGACTATTGTTATAATGAGGCTCCAAAGGAATTTTTAACATAAGTAAAATCCAAAACCCTAACCCTGGAAGATGAAAAACCAAAAGGTTTGAGGGCTTCTATGGGGGTAGTTGATAAGTCAACTTCTCGAGGACGTAAATTTTTCATATGATCTCCATTTAGGGCGCTTGATACACCATTGGAAAGGTATAACTGAAAAGAATGATTTTAGACTAGCCTAGGTCAATTAATTTAATAATCACATGGGCCCAAAACCCCAAAAAACGTCATTTAGGGCCTCAAAATGATCACAGAAGTTTGGAACCCGAAAAATTGTCGAAAAACTACCAAGATGGAAAACTATTTTTGAGCCCATGGAATAGGTGGGTGGCCACCAATATCCACCTAGATCAATCCTGCCTCCTTAGGAATAAATGGTGTCCATTGCGTTGATTTCTGGGGGGAAAGAGGGAAGCATTGCTGAATCTGAATCTTGGTGAGTTGCTTGCCTTGCTGGAGACGTCGCGCTGCTTGTTTTGTGGATGCCTGAGATGACTATGTGCAGAAGGAATCTTTTCATTTTGTTGCAATCTTGTCGACCTGCTTCTGTTGGATATAAGGTTCTTGGGCTGACGTTGTAGTGGTTGTAGTATCCTTTTGTTCCCCTTTTGAAGAGATTGTGAATAAGCTAAATTTTGTAGTGTGAGATACTACCTTGTGACACTATTTAGGTGGGACAATAGTTGGAACTACCTCTGGTATTCTGTAGAGATGACCCCCCTAGAGAAATAATGACACTGCAGGGTCGAGACTCATAAACTACATGGTGTTTCCACATATATGGTTGTCCCAAGAGAACATCACAGACATCCAGTGGGGAAACATCACATAAAACCTCATCCTTGAAGGGATGGATTCCATATGACAATCGACACTGCTAGATGAAACATAGATCTCATCATTGGCGAAGCCACCCGATTTTGTATGGTTGCAGCTGTGGTGTTGTCGAATATCCCAACTGTTTGACGACCTCTGCTAATATGAGGTTCTTATGGCTTCTAATATCAACAATAAAATGCAGTGGGGTCCCCTTCATCCACATCTGTGAATGAAAAAGGAGCTCCCCCTCTTCAAGATCTGTTGGTTCTTTTGGTTGAATTGTTGCGGTCGTGACAATAATAGTGGGATCTGCGTCGATGATATGTCTTTTATCGATGTTTCTGAATCAGGGTTCGGCTCCTTCTCTTTGATCTCGACCACCGATGACAGTTTTTATCGACATTCATCAGTGTTGTGCTGGGGGATTTTGAGGAAATCACACCATTTTCCAGTGTCCTTCTTTGTCTTTCTGTGACCCTTCTTTCCTATGGCTTGGAATGGTTTTTGGGAGGTTGTTTGTTAGATCCGTATTTATCATACTTTGGTTGTTGTGAATTTTCATACCTAAATTCGTGTTTTTTTTGTTGCTTAAATTTCCTGTCGATTTTAACAACATATCGATAAGTAACACCCAGTGATGAGAAGTCCAGAAAATCCATTTCAATTTGGATGTATCTGTGTAGAGCCCCACGATATTTCAGAACCAGATGTCGCTCAGAGTCTTTGATACCCAGCTTGGTGTGCAAGGTATGGAAGGTATTGGTGAACTCCATAACTACTTGGCCCCTCAGTTTCCGCAGTCTGGTCCATTTCATGTACTGGTCCTCATAGTTTCCAACATGTTAATATTGTTCCTTGACCACATCCACAAAAAAATCCAAGTGGGCTCGACCCCATATATTCCATATTCCTCTGTGGATCTTTGCTCCCAGTAATTTTCCCACCAATGTTTGACATGGGGGAGAGCCTTAAGGAGTGCGAAGGTGATATTTTCCATGTTGAAAAAATTTTGAACATAGAAATAACCTTCAGCTAGCAAATTTAACCATATTTCTAGGGCATATACATCTATATGTCCTTCAAATATGGGAATATCAAAATTAAATTGTACCTTGAAAGGTGAGGTGCCTCCAAAGTGGCTTCTTGATGAAGATGCACCTATTGTTATCGATAGGCTTTGGAGGATGTGGGAAAAATTCTCCATCATTTCATCCCTCTGTCGCGTGAGAGATTTCTCAAGCAACAAATTAATAGAATATTTTGCTTCGTCATTTTTCTTTTCTTCTACCATGGAGGGTTTCTTGGGTGTGTGAGAGAGATTTTCCTCAAGAGAGACTAGCTTGAGACCCAAATTTCTATACTCGGGCCTCTTTGGGGACATGCACTGAAAAGCGATCAAGAACAACCTGCTCTGATACCACTGATCCAGATTATTTTCAGTATGAAATGAAAGCATAGATATAATAAAGAAATGTACAGAGATATCTTGGATATCCAATAATATAACATAAATGTATCAAATATGCAACCATAAACACAAATATATAGTAATACACAATTTTCTATTAATGAGCAAAAATGTACAAAGACTGTAAAAATACATAGTGAAAGACTCGCTAGAATGGTGACAACTTATCTCTAAGAAGAGATGTGATGGCTACTTGCATTTGCAAGAATATGATCGTTTCAATGAGGCTCCAAAGGCATTTTTAACATAAGTAAAATCCAAAACCCTAATCCTAACCCCGATAGATGAAAAGACAAAAATTTTGCAGGCCTCGATGGGGATAGTTGATACGTCAACTTCTCGGGGGCATAACTTTTTCATACTATCTTTGTTTGGGGTGCTTGATACATCATTGGAAAGGTCTAACTAAGAAGAAACATTTTCGAATGGCCCAACTAGTGCCTTTGGCACTCACCTGGGCCCCAAATCCCTAAAAAAAGTCATTTAGGGCCTCAAAATGGCCCCGAAAGTTTGGAACCCGAAAAAATGCCAAGATGGAAAACTATTTTTTGAGCCCATGGAATAGGTGGGTCACCACCGATATCCACCTGGATCAATGATCTTGGTGTATGGTTAATACATTCTTGATGCTATATAACAGTGAAATTATGGCACATGGTTTGATGTAAGGGTTTATGGTCTTCAGTTTATGGATGGTATGATGTATGCAAGATACCAGATATATAAAATATGCAGAATAGAAACGAAATGCTAGAAATGACAGAATAACAGTAAAATATCCAGCATAATCTTCACAATACACAGAAATGATATACGAAATAGCAACAGAAATAGCACTTTGAATCAG
>ML777279.1:1535886-1560946 GCA_009831015.1 Picea engelmannii | reverse complement strand
TATATATTATTATTATTATAGACAAGTGCGAAGGTCACGGAGATGGGGAAGAGCAAGGAACGAATGGCAAGGTCTGAAAAGCGGTCGGACGAGATTCAAAATAGGGTTACAGGGGATACTTAGGAGAGGCGAGTGTCCGACGGTCAAGTTTTATGTATCAAAATGTTTCACTGCAAAATGTGTAAAATGAAAGAGAGCATAACGAGGCAGTTTAGCAGTCAGTTTGTATATTTGCGGAATTCTGGGAAAGTGGCTAAGTATGGAATAGGGAAACGGTCGGTCAAACTCGTTTTTGGAATCGATGATTGAAGATTTCATGAATGGACCAACACAACGATGCACAAATGACATTCCATGATGTTTGAAATTAACACTCGGAAGGGATAATATAACCATCTGGAAATTTTGGTTTTATGCATATTAATGGGAGATCTCCTCAAATCCTGGTTTAGCATTAATGCTTGCTAATTGCATACTTATAAATACGATCTTATATATAATTGCTAATTGTTAATTGCAAAAGGGCGCAGGCACAGGAAACAAGGATTAGAAATTGGATATTTCTTGAACCCAACGATCCACGAAAGAAATTCAAAGAAATGGTGAAGTATGGAAAGCAGACGAACGGGCTTCAAAATGGGGTGACAACGGGAAAGTGGTTAAGTATGGAATAGGGAAATGGTCGATCAGACTCATTTTCGGAATCGAGGATTGAATATTTCGTGAACGAACCAACCCATCGACGCACATATGACATTCCATGATGTTTGAAATTAACACTTGGAAGGGATAATATAACCAAATAGAAATTTTGGTTTTATGCGTATTAATGGGAGATCTCCTCAAATCCTTATTTATCATTAATGCTTGATAATTGCATACTTAGAAATAGGATCTTATATATAATTTCTAATTGCTAATTTCAAAAGGGCACAGGCACAGAAAACAACAATTAGGAATTGGATATTTCTTGAACTTGCCAACCCGACGATCCGCGAAATAAATTTGAAGAAATGGCGAAGTATGGAAAGTGGACAAACGGGCTTCAAAATGGGGTGACAATAGTTCCACAGGAGACGTGAGGACCTGATAGTCAAATTGTATGTCTCGAAAGTTTTCAGTTCAAAATGTGTACCACGGAAGAGGGCATGATAGGTAGATTGTAATACGGAATATGGTATAATGTGAGTTCGGTTGTAATTTTGTATATTGCGAAAGTCATGGTACTGTTTGCAGGTCATGGAACAATAGAAGTGAAATCTAGATCCCTCTTACCGGGAATCCGCGGTTGGAGAAGTGGTTGGGTATGGAATGGGGAAGCAGTTTGTCGGTGTCACGATATAAAAACACGAGTTCAAACGTGAACCCACAAGTCCGCCTACCCGCGCAGCTAGACCTTTAGGAAAAACAAATAAGTGACAAGAAAGATAAAGTTTAGGGAAAAGAGAAACGAATATTTGGTTAAGTATAGAAGACGGAAAAGAAGGGCTAATATATTCACATCTATAATAGATATCCCATTTCCTGGAAAGATATTTTCTACATGTTTCTAGAGAAGTTATATACTTATTGCATATACTTGGAAAGAAGTGCGAAGGTGGCGGGCACAGAAAACAACAACTAGGAATTGGAAATTGTGTACGGTCCGCGAAAGAGATTGCAAGAAATGGTCGTGGAAAGCGGTCGGACGGGTTTCAAAATAGGTTGAAAAGGGTTCTCGAGGAAACATGAGGCCCCGATGGTCAAATTGTATTGATCAGAACTTTTGAGTGCATACTGTGTAACACAGAAGAGGGGTTGATGTAGGAATCTGGAAGATGGGCTCCAAGATAGGCTGGCAAGGGTTTCCGAGGAGACATGAGGGCATGACGGTAAAATTGTATTGATCGGAACTTTTGAGTGCATACTGTGTAACACGGAAGAGGGGTTGATGTAGGAGTCGTGAACTCACAAGTCCACACCAACCCATGTAGCTAGAAATTTTCGGAAAAATGACTAAGTGACGAGAAAGATAAAGTACATGGAAAAGAGAAATGAGAATTTGGTTAAGTATAGAAGACGGAAAAGAAGGGCTAATATATTCGCATATGTAATAGATATTCCATTTCCTGAGAAGTTATATACTTATTGCATATACTTGGAAATAAGTGCAAAGGTGGCGGGCACAAAAAACAATGACTAGGAATTGGAAATTGTTTGAACCCTCCAACCCGACGATCTGCGAAAGATATTGCAAGAAATGGCCGTGAAAAGCGATCGAGCGGGCATTAAAATAAGCTGACAAGGGTCCCAGAGGAGACATGAGGGCCCAACGGTCAAATTGTATTGATTAGAACTTTTGAGCGTATATTGTGTAACACGTAAGAGGGTTGATGTAGGATTTTGGAAGTCAATTTGTATATCTTGGAAGTGGGGGGAGGACTGTTTACAGGTCAAGGAACACTGGAAGTGCAATCTGCATGTCTAGGAATCCACAAGCGAAAAAAGTCGGGTAAGTATGGAATTGGAGGCGCGGAAGAGATTCCAAGAAATGGTGAAATATGGAAAGCGGACGTAGGGGCTTCAAAACGGGGTGACAATAGCTCCCCAGGAGACGTGAGGACCCGAAGTTCAAATTACAGGTCTCGGAACATTCATGTGAAAACTGTGTGTCACAGAAGAGGGTATGATGTGGGAGTGTGGCAAAAAAATTGTATATCGTGGAGGTCTGGGTGTTGTTTGCAGGCCACAGAAAAATGGAAGTGTAATATAGAGCCCACCTTCCTGGGAATTCACAATCTGAAAAGTGCCTAGGCATCGAATGGCTAGTGGTTGGTCGGAGTCGCCTTTTCGGAAAAATGACTAAGTAACAAGAAAGAGAGAGTAGAGGGGAAAAAGAAACGACAATTTGGTCAAGTATAGAAGAGGGAAAAGAAGGTCCAATATATTCAAATCTGCAATAGATATTCCATTTCCTGGCAAGATCTTTTTTGTATGTTGTTGGAGAAGTTGTAAACATATTGCATATACTTGGAAATAAATCTGAAGGTAGTGGGCACAGGAAACAACAACTAGAAATTTAAATTTCCTGAACCCCCAAACTCGACGATCCACCAAAGAGATGTCAAGAAATGGTCAAGTGTGGAAAGCAGTTGGATGAGCTTCAAAATAGGGTGATAGGTTCTCGAGGAGTCGTAAGGCCCCTACTGTCAAATTGTATATATCGGAACATTTCAGTGCAAAATGCGTAACACGGAAGAGGGGATGATGTGGGAGTCCAAAAGTAAATCTGCATATCGCAGAAGCTAGAATGTTGTTTCTGGGTCACGCAATAATGGAAAATGAAATTTAGACAAAGGGGAAGCACTTGGTCGAAACGTGTGAATCCGCCAACCTGCGGAGCAAGACATTTTCGGAAAAAAATGACTAAGTAAACAGAAAGAGAAGCTACAGGGGATCAAAGAGTGTGAAAATAGAAACGCAGAGGGAAATTTTTTCATAAGCGTGAATTGGTTTCAAACAAGCCCCATTGTTGCAAAACCATCATTTTCTAGTAATTGCCAGCAAATTCTTTGTTAAGATTAGATTTAATTGCAACTTGTGGGAGTAAGTGTGTTCTTGATACATTCTTCCATGACTGTAACATATTAACTTAAGTATTAAACTTCTTGGATTATGGGTTGTTAGCATTAAAGCTTAATAATTGCATGTCTAGAAACAAGAATGATGATCTTGCTGCAACGTTGTGATTTGGTATTTCTATGTTCTATCTGCATTATGAATAGAATTGAACGTTGGTTTGAAACTGTCTAAAATTCATTTTTTGTTTGCATAAAATCCTAATGGATCGACACAGTGCATTGTCATATAATTGTTAGATTCTCTATTTTAGAACAAATTACCTAAGAAGATACAATATCGAAGAACAACGAGACTACCGAACCATGCCAATGAGAAGAGGTGTTAAATCCAGAAAAGAAGCAGCAACCAAGACTCCAAGGAATATTTTTTAATAATAAATCCATTAAAAAAAAAAGAACATTGAGTATTGTATATCTATCCTTAGAAATTGGACCGAGTTCTTTGGGCTGAAAAATTGAACATATCTTCCATAAACACAAGCACAGGATCTGCAACATGCAGGAGCCATCAAGATGCTCTTCAACATGCATACAAAATTGATTACCATTCTTTTTTTTTTAGGAAATCCTTGCAGTCTTCTCCTCGATGGATCATCCTGTGGTAAAATTGATAGTTCTCAGAAGCTTCCCGTGAGGAAGAAGACGAAAAAAATTGCAGGGAAAATGGAATAGCCCTTAACTGAAAGTTAGGACACACCAAGAAACTGCCTCTCCACAGTCGAAAACTTCAGGGAAACAGGTTTCACGTGCAATTCCAGAGGCCCAAATTAGTCCATTATGGGTGGAAGGAGATGACAAGTAGGAATATGCCTTGCACCAGTGGGAGTTCTAGTCCTCATTCCATAAGATGTTGATTTTATATCCAGAGAACAAGAAAATGGTCCCGCAATTGAATAGTTTTTTGTCTTGAAATATATCTCTGGGAGAATCAATAGATCATTTCCTTACAATGAAAGACTTCCGCCCAGAACAGACTAATTTGGACCTATGGAATTCCTACTTTTGATATGCAAAGCAGATATTGCATTCATCGTCAGTTTCTTTTCTGAAACTACTTATTTTGGTGTTGTCAGGACCGCCATCGTTGAGCCGGGAAGAACTTCTCGTTATGGTTGATTTCAATTTGGGCACAGGAGTGGGAACAGTATCTGCATTTCCATCATCCATTGTCATATCATCGTCCATCAGATCATCTTCTTCCGGATCGGAATCCATCACATCAACCTCTGCGCCAGCCACCAATGCAATTGGGCAGGTTGTCTGAGCAGGCAGGGTTGCCTTGGAATTCTTTAGCTTGAAGTATATCTCTCAGTGTACCAAGGGACCATCTCCTTTTTTTCTCCTGGGAGGAGGGAGATGAGTAGTAATAATATGCCCTGGAATACAGAAACCTCTGGCCATCATGCCTGAAGGTGTTTACTGTATCTGGACATAAATGTTGCCATAAGTTAACGATAATTTATGTTTTCTCCAGATGATGTTTGAAATAAAAATTGGGGAGGGATAATGTAACCCTCCACAAATCTTGGTTTAATGCGTATCAATGGAATATCTCCTCGAGCCTTTCGTTGATCAATGACAGTATCCAGGTTTCCTGTGTAATGAGTTGTTACCATTAAAGCTTACAAATTACATATTTAGAAAAAAGTGTGAAGGTGGTGGTGATGGCAAAGAGTGATTAAGAATTAGATATTTCTTAAAGGCGCCAACCAGTCGATGCATGAAAGAGATCAAATCATGTTTGAAATGAATACTTGGAAAGGATAACACTTTTCTTCGCAAATCTTGGTTTAATTCATATTAATGACAAATATTCTCCACCCTTCCGGACATTAATGACAATCTTAACGGTTCCTGCACGATGAACTACTAGAATTAAAGCTTAATAATTTCATATCTAGAAAGAAGTACGAAGGTAGGGGGGATGGCGAAGAGAGACCAAGCATTGTACATTTCGTCCACCCGCCAACCCGTAAACAGATTCCAATAAATGCCCAAGTATGGAAAGCAGTCGAATGGGTTACAAAAAAAAGGGTCACAAAATATACCTAGGAGACGTGCGATGGTCAAATTGTATGTCACAGTGACAGATTCCGGCCATCAATTTGTATATCGTGGAATTTTGGGTGTTTTTTGTACATAGGGGAACTATGGAAGCGCAATGTTGAGCAAGCAATTTGTATATTGAGGAACTTTGGGTGTTGTATATAAAATCATGAGACATTCGGAAAAAGGACACATTTGGAAAAAGGACCAAGTAAACAGAAAGCGAAAGAAAATGAGATGAAGGGGAATTTGTTTGCTAATTTGTAAATCGCGGAAGTGCAGGTGTTGTTTGTAGGCAGCGGAACAATGGATACACAATGTTGAACCTGTCTATCCAGGAACCCGCGATTCAAAAAGTTTGTTCAATATGAAACGGGGAAGCGGTCGGTCGGGTTGGTGATATAAAAGTAAGAATGGAAATATGTAGACGTGAATCCGCCAACTCCCGCACCTAGACATTTTTCGAAAAATGAGTAAGTAACCAGAAAGGGAAAGCAGAGGGAAAAAAGAAAGCAGATGACACTTTTCGGAAATGGGAATTGTTGTAAGAAATCCCCATTGATGGTATTAATAGTAACTATGAAGTGCATTAAACATGTTAACAGGTTCTTCAATCAAGGAATAGATACAACGAGTAATGTTTATAGTTTCCAGGATCTGTGTGTATAAGAGAAGCATCGAAAAGTTACAAGAAAATCAATTTTGGGATGTTTAAGTAAATTTTTTGTATTGTTAGCTTCCTCGCAAGTATAACAACGATGAATTTGAATTTTAATGTCCTCTCGTCCATACGAATGTTCCATTAGACTTCGCATAGTATATATTCTTTTATTTCAAATTATTCTAGGGAATTAATTTTGCTAAGTTCATTGACCAAGGAAAAGTGCTAAAAAAATGAGATAAAGGGGAATTTGTTTGCTAATTTGTAGATCATGGAAGTCTGAGTGTTGTTTGCAGGCGGCAGAACAATGGAAACACAATGTTGAACCCGCCTATTCGGGAACCTGCGATCCAAAAAGTTTGTACAATATGAAACGGGGAAGCAGTCGGTCGGGCTGGTGATATAAAAGTAAGTGGAAATCTAAAGACGTGAATCTACCAACTCCCACACCTAGACATTTTCTGAACAAATGAGTAAGTAACCAGAAATGGAAAGAAGGTGGAAAAAAAGGGGATGGCAATTTTCGGAAGCGGGAATTGGTGTAAGAAAGCCCCATTGATGGTCTTAACAGTAACTATGAAATGCATTAAACATGTGAATGGGTTCTTCAATCAAGGAATAGATACAGCGAGCCATACTTATAGTTTCCAGGATCTGTTTGTATAAGAGAAGCATCAAAAAGCTACAAGGAAATCAATTTTGGGATGTGTAAGTAAATTTATTGTACTATCAGCTTCACCGCAAGTATTAACAACGACGAATTTGATTTTTTCAAAAAATGAGTAAGTAACCAGAAATGGAAAGTAGATGGAAAAAAAAAGGAGATGGAAATTTTTGGAAGCGAGAATTGGTGTAAGAAAGCCCCATTGATGGTCTTAACAGTAACTATGAAGTGCATTAAACATGTGAACATGTTCTTCAATCAAGGAATAAATACAACGAGCCATACTTATAGTTTTGAGGATCTGTTTGTATAAGAGAAGCATCGAAAAGCTACAAGGAAATCAATTTGGGGGTGTAAGTAAATTTATTGTACTGTCAGCTTCATCGCAAGTATTAACAATGACTAATTTGAATTTTATGTCCTCTCGTTGATATGATAGTTCCATTGGACTTCACATAGTATATATTCTTTTATTTCAAATTATTCCAGGATATTAATTTTGCTAGGTTCATCGATCAAGGAAAAGTGCTAAAAACAAGAAAAAGGGGAATTTGTTTGCTAATTTGTAGATCGCGGAAGTCCGAGTGCTATTTACAGGCGATGCAACAATGGAAATGCAATATTGAACCCTCCTATCCGGGAACCCGCGATCCAAAAATTTTGTTCAATATGAAATTGGGAAGCGATCGGTCGGGCTGGTGATATAAAAGTAAGAGGAAATATGAAGATGTGAATCCGCCAACTTCCGCACCTAGACATTTTTCGAAAAACAAATAAGTAACCAGAAACTAAAAGCACAGGGAAAAAAGAAAGGGGATGGAAATTTTCAGAAGCAGTAATTGGTTTAAGAAAGCCCCAATGATGGTTTTAACAACAACTATGAAGTTCATTAAACATGTGAATAGGTTCTTCAATCAAGGAATAGATACAATGAGCCATGCTTATAGTTTCTAGGATCTGATTGTATAAGAGAAGCCTCAAAAAGCTACAAGAAAATCAATTTTCGGATCTCTAAGTAAAGTTATTGTACTATCAGCTTCACCGCAAGCATAACAACGAAGAATTTAAATTTTAATGGCCTCTTGTTGATATGATAGCTCCATTGGACTTCACACAATATATATTATTTTATTTCAAATTATTCCAAGAGATTAATTTTACCAAGTTCATCGATCAAGGAAAAGTGCTAAAACGAGCCACATACTACATTTGTGTCACAGAGCTTATATTAAAGGGAAAATCATGTCCTCTATTGTCTTTAATACCATAGAAAAACTGCGAAGATCTTGAATGTATTATTAATTTTCCAGAACGAAGCATACAACCAAGAACTAAGTAAACACCAAACAGGTCGCAAGAAAGATCCCACAAGGTTCCATAGAGCAGCACGCATCGACCTTTGCATCGAACAATTTGATATATAAAGAAAACACATCGTGGCATTGGTTTTCTCTTACATCTGGTATATGTTCCCACAAGAAAATAACCGGGGCCATGGGATATGAACAAAAATCTTCCAAACAGAAGACAACACAAAACTAGCAGAGCTTTTCCACTGCATGCTAGCTATAACCAGATCTCAAAATGGGGAACAAGAAAGTTTTCGATTACTATTTTACCATTAAGAAAGATCACTATGGGAATTTTATTCTGATAGAGCCATGGTCTATCACTACCAGTTTTAACAATGCCAATTTTCCAATATTATTGGAAATTTCTGATGATTCTTCCCAAATGAGCAAGCTATTTAAACGGTTCAAAGGATAGGCCCGAGATATTTGCAGTTGGATAATTTTTATGGGGTTTTCTGTCATGCTTACCATTTCTGGACCAAACAATCTTATGCACGTGCTATCTCTATAGCGAGATCTGAAAATCTCAAGTTCATGTTTCAATCCATGGTGAGTCCTTTTTTTTCAATTAGGCATCAAGAAAATGCAGATACCATACCATAAATGTATATTTGGAGACAAATTTTTATTTTATTCGGGCACCCAAAAACAATTTGCATAAATCATGTCATGGCTATATAGTTGAAAAACAATTGTCCAACTTGGGCACCTAAAAAACGTGTAGGCTCCTCCATCAAAGCCACAACCAGCTGCCATGTTTTTTATTTATTTGCACACCGAAATAAATATGAAAAATTCTCACTGGGATATGCAAGAAAACATCAAAATAACAACATTGATTGCATTTGTAATTAGATTCTCAAGTACTCAAGTTTGATAAACATTCATCTGGGTGTTGAAAAAATATTACAGAGACACATTGCAAAATTCTCACTGGGAGATGCAAGAAAGCATCAAAATAACGACATCAATTGCATTTCTAATTAGATTCGCAAGTACTCGAGTCCGACGAACATTCATCTAGGTGTTGAAGAAATATTACAGAAACACGTGAGATATTTTTCGTTTCCTGCCAAAGCTTGATACAATTTTTTTAATTTTTTTTTATCAGTCGATATGAAATATTGCATTGTCCTCATTTAAAATAAATTTTCTATGTATCTGAAAGTCGTGCAGCATGTAGACATTGCTTTCCTTTTTCTGTAGGTATGCTTCATATGAAAATTCTACTAACCCAGGAAGCACATCTTGTAACAGAGGTTGTCCAATTGTACAATGTGCGGTTGTGTTGCCCACGGTTCGGATGGCAGCATTGAGGCAATGTCCATATATGTATGGACATTTTTTACTGCATCGCAGACAATCAATCATATCATCACTTATCAAAGCGGAAGAATAAGAAAGAGAGTTTCATTTCGCACATAAATTCTCAAATGGGGTAGAGTACGCATTCGCTGCAACCAAAACACCTTCAACCTGGAAACATGAGCATAGGAATTAATACATTGAACAATATAATATACAACTGCACCCCCAAAAAATAAAAATAAAATAAAATAACCGCAGAAATTTGGTGAAGGCTATTTATATGAGCAAAGTGAGGATGAATCTGTAGATGTATACGCACAACAGTTGTAGAGCTAGTTAGTTTCTTCAGATCTTGTACTATGTCTGCTCGCAACTCTGTTACAAACGTTGCTTGGGTTGTGCAAAAGATCATTTCTCTAACATCTCTTTTCTTTGTTATATTTTTTAAGATCATAAGTGGAAATTGGCCTTTATTCAATTGTTGTTCCATTGAAGAAAACAAATTTGAATAGGTATCAAACAATTGCAGCTGCAACATGAAACAATGCAATATTTGTGTAACTTAACCGAGATACAAGGACATGCGAAAGTAAAGGAAAGAACTGGATATGGAGAATGGTACCATTGCCTTGTTGTTGTTTGACTCTCCATATTTTATATGGAGAATGTGTTGCAAGCCAAGTTTTCTTGCCAGTGTGACAACTACGCCAATGGTTTCGATTGGGTATATGTCATTTCTCTATGCAAGTTCATTGATAGTTGCGTCCGGGATGAAACGATATTCTGAACAAATAGCGGGAATTTTTTCCATAATACTTGTTTCGTTGAGCGAAATAATCTGATCACAACCACCACGGTCATATACTGTTTTGGGCAATATATTAAAATTTGTAATGTATATCCCATTACCTAGAAATATCTTTTCTGCATGTTTCTCGACAAGTTGTGTAGGAATAGTCAGTGTGATTATCATCATGGCCTCCTTGTATGTCATGTCATCATGCATAATGGATATTTTTTTGTTTGTCGTGTCCAAGTAGGTGTTGTAGACGAACATTATGTCCCCGATGAACACTTGTCCAGTTCAACGGTTGTTCAAGCCCTCTATTGATAGTATTTTGGGTGTTACAAGTTTAGACCCGGTGACAATTTTTGAACAGAAAAATTAAAGTGAATGGTAGTGTGCATTATTTTTTTGTTTTATTTTTTTCCTGGCATAAATTTACAAGTAGAAGCACAACTTGGATGAACTATGGAGCCATAGTTTTTCAACCCAACCTCTTAGTCTGCGGAACCTGTGTTATGTTTGGTGTCTCGCTTATACTTGTTGATACTTCTTGTGAACTACAAAGTATGTATTGCAGATGACATCAACATATTCACCATGCCATAGATGAATAAATAGCTGAGGATATTTGTCTAGTAAACATACTAGGAACAAAATGTATGCAGCTTTGCCTTTGTCCTTGTCGGTCTGTTGATGTCTGGGATGACTAACTCCTCATGGCCATGTCACTAGTCCAACTTTTCCTGATGCAGGCATGTGTAGATGAACATCAGAAGGACTAAAAAGGCATATGCATTGTATATTTTCCATAATAGTTCTTAATTTCACATGCAGGGTGGAAGGAGATGGAATACGAAATTGGGTGTCAAGGGATACTCAGGAAACATGAGGACCCGAGGGTCAAATTGTATGCCTCAGATTTTTTGACTGAAAAAATGTGTAATAGTAAATAGGATGTTATGGAAGGGAACAACGGCCAATCTGTATATCGTATAACCTTGGAAGTGAGAGGCACAATCTTGAACCCACCGTCCCGGCACCCACAATCGACAAAGTGGGTAAGTATGGAATAAAGTAGAAGCATGACCATAAATGTGAACCCGTGAGTCCGCCAACCTGAGCACCAAGGCATTTTCGGAAAGATGACTAAGAAGAGCAATTAGAAATCAAAAGGGATAATAGAAAATGGAAAAAGTAGAAATGGGGAGGGAACAAAGGCCCATTGTTTCCAAATCATCGTTTTCTAGTCTAATATTATATGCCCCCACCTGCTTTGTATATTTATATTACTACCACAGTTGGTATACCTTTTTGAAGATTGTACCACAGAACCCTTTGTTATGGCATAGAAGAATTCATCTTCCTGTCCAACCAATATGTTTCTTCCAAGGTAGTAATGTCGAATATACAATGGACATGAAGGCAAGTTAGTATGAAGAAGGACATGTAAAAAAAATAAATACAGTTCTATTTATTTCAATGTAACAACAAACAGAATACGATTCACATGAGAATAAGAATAAAGATACGTAGTATATACATACAACAAAAAAGGTGCAAAGCAGTAGAACAAGCAAAACAAATACATAGACAATAAATGAAATACTCAACACTGGAATATGCAATAAGAGTACAGGTATGCACCTCTATAACTTCTTGTCTACATTCACGCCAAAGAGTCCATCGTCCTCTCCAAACATTTTGTTTGTTTAAATGTATCAATGTAGGAAAAATACAATGGACATGAAGGAAGTTAGTATGCAGGAAGACATGTAATGAAGATAAGTTATTATGTAGGAAGGTACGCAATATCTACATACAATAAACTAGGTGAACACATATACAAACAATAAATGAAATACAAAATAATGGAATACGAAATAACAGTACAAGCATGTACCTTTGTATCTCCTCTTCCACCACTGCAGTCAAGACTCCGTCGTTTTCTCCAGCTATTTTGTTTTTTTGAATGTGGGAACACACAAAAAACAATGAACATGAATGGAATATGGTATGCACCAGAGAACAAGTAATATGTACATACAGTAAATGAGAATCAACGAATAGAATAAAAGATAGGAAGAAACATGAACCTTTTCTTTTCTCCATCCATGGTTGTAAATATATAAAGTTTTTCCCTGCCCAAAATATATTACAAGCCACAAAATATTAAGAAAATGCATGGCCATAGCTAAACGATTTTGTTTTCCGTGGAAAAGTATCCAAATATGCTTCCAGACATGGAAATATGATTTTGCAGTATCTTTGGTGTACATATCATATTTCAAGTACAAGACAAAGTGTATCGTGATCACACCAGTCTGTGTAGAGGATAAAGAACATGTATTGTGATATGGGCACATTCCACCATATATGGTTAATAAGTGCAACTTGCACATGTTTTATTTTAACAAAAAAACACTGGATATTGCAATTGCACATGTAGTTGTCCATTTATTTCTTATGCCACTATTTTCTATCATGTCAACACTGAAGTATCAGCAAAAATTTACAGCAGAACAGATCTCGACTTCGCCAGATACGGAAAATAACACAACGGCAGGTCCACTCACAGGTGCAGGGTTTGAACACCATAAAGCACCCAAAAAATAATAATCAAAAAATAAATAAATAACAGCTCCAACTGCTGGCGCAGGACCCCAACCCTGCAAAGCCAAAGTAAACAAAATAAAACAACAAGCACCAAACCAGTGAAAAAGCACGAATGACCCAACTATAGCCCCAGGGCCCCAAACTCGTAAACTTGAGCCAAACAACACAACCAACAACCAATGAACCAACGAACCAACGAACAAGCAACAACCACCAAACCAGTAAACAACATATGTATCTCCAACGATTACCAAACTGCAGCCAACGCACAAAAGGAACCAGAAACATATGACGAGCATGCTAGTAGAAATAAGCAAACATTCTTACTTGCAAACTGCAAACATTGAATAACAAAGAAGGAATAGAAAATGAAATTATGGAATGGAAACTTACTCCGAAACGATGAAAGGTGGAAGCGCAGGTCGAATTGTGAACCAAACAACAACAAGCAGCAACTGACGAACTAGCAAAGAAGAAGCACCCACTAAACCAGTAAACAATGTATGTAGCTTCAACGATGACGAAATTGCATTCTAAGCCTAGAAGAAGTATGAAACATACAATGCTTATTCAACTGGCGGTGGACAACAATATTATCCAAATTCACTGCAACAATGTATGGAAAATTTTGAGGAAAAATGTACTCTGAGAAGCTTATTTAGATAAACATTTAAGGTTGTCAGGTTGTCAAAGGGCCTCGCGGTATGCAAACATTTAAGTTGTCAGGCCTGTTTGAGGACCTCGTGCCATGTAAACATTTAAGATGCCAGGCCTATTCAAGCACCTCAAAAAAAGTGTCAATGATATAAACCTTCGGCATGCAAAGATTTCAATACAAATACAAAGGAGTAATAATAATAACAAAAATAAAACAAATAAATAATGTTTTTAGTTATGTAGTTCGAACAATAGAAATTATTGAAAAAATTGTAGTCAAACAAAAAACTAATATAAATTCAACGAATTATCGATCACTATAAACTTTGGATATCTAAACATTTCAATATGAATAGTACAAATAAAAAAAAGTATCTTACATGATAAAACTTTAGATATGGCAACATATAATTCATTGGGAATAACGAAGCTGACAATAAGACCTCAAATAATTGATTCGATTTGAACAACCAATTTAGCCATCTAGAAGAGACAACGAGAGAGTGAATGTCATTTAATTTAGTAACACGTACACAATATGCTCATAAAGAGTATTATAACTATAATAATAATCTATTTTTAAGGTCACGACCAAGCCACACCAAATTGGTGTATGAGACCCCCTTTGTTTGTGGGACAAGGGACCCCTTCTGCCCAGCAATTTGATTGGTAAAGTCTACGGAGGTATACATATTGTACCCCATTTGGATTTGAACTTGTCACCTCTTAAGAGGAAACATATATTCTTAACCATTAGGCCCACTCAGGTTGTATATAAACTACTTCTAAAGCTTTGCTAAACTAGTGAATGTTCTTAACTACTTCTAAATCTTTGTTAAACTAGTGAATGTTTTTAAGACCCCGATATCCATGGGGTTTTAAGTTTTTCCTTAACCACTTTACTAAGGCCATCCTTTTTTCCTTGCTACCTTTTCATAGAAAAAGAAAACGTTTTATTTTGATTTTCTCCAAGACTCCAACCAAAATCTATGCTAACGAGTGCCAATAAACAAGGGTGGCTTCTAACATAGATTTTATGAGAATTAACCAATTCTCCATAGATAACTAGAAAAAAAAAACTTTCCTAGGAATATTTTCTCTACTTTTTGAAACCACCAAGCCTAATCCCTAGAGTGAGAGCCATTTACTTTGAGGGTAAACCCCTAAGCATTTGAAACCTTGGTTGAGTTCTAAGACTTGAAAAAACAAAGTATGAGATTTTCAGGTAAGGGATAGTAGATGAAATGTATGATTTCAATAGTTTCATTTATAGGTGAATGGTGGACCTTCTTTACAATCTAGCTTCAATGTGAATTTATTTCAACACATTAAAGAGATAATTGGATAATGATGGTTAAAAAAAACTAAGTCAAACTCTATTAATGAAAATACGGATTTGATAAGGTCCACACATAACCACTATTTCATTTTGGAAGGTGCACGGACATTAATGAGACAACAAAATAATGATTTTTTAATCATTTTAGGATGATAACAAAGATTTTAATGGATTTCCTACTTATGTGCACATAAAATTATGACAATAATGCACTGTCATTTTTGGTCAAATTAAGTTTTGACTTGGACCAATAAAGTATAATTGAGGTCATATGATGATAAAGATAAGGGTTATAACTACCATAATGATGTTTCTCGATGAAAATGCTAAAAAAAAAATGAGAAAAAGATAGGGTTTTATATATGTGATGTTTTAAAATTATATATAGAACTACTAATTCTTTTAACCCTAAAAGTGAGAAGTGTATTGTTGTGGGATATTCTAAAAATGTAAATGGTTGTAGACTTGTCCAACCTCATTCCAATGAAATTATTATTAGGAAATATGTTAATTTTGATGAAGCTCTCTCATCCTATGATATTGATTTAGTGTTTTTGTCATCTTTGACAATGGTGTCTTCTTTTATTCCCAACTTTTCTACTAGTTCTTCTATTTTGTTTTGTTCTTTATATGATGATAGTGAGGAAACAAATCCACCTCTACCTGCTCATCTTCCTCTAGTTGGGTATACTGTGTCTAAACCTACACTAGCACCATAGCTTAATAGATGGGTCTGTACAACATGAGAAATAAGCAGTGATTTTTCCAGTTATCCTTTCTAGCAATGTCATGCACATCCACAATTTAGACAAGCCTCCTCTCTTTTGACTCAAGTTTCAAAGCCTCGTGATCTAGAAGCATATGCAAAATATTCTGGCCATCTAGATTGAGATGCAACAATGAATGGAAAATATTGTTCCTTAATAGAAAACAATACTTGAGATCTTGTACCTCTTCCAAATGGAAGACAAATTGTGAGATGTAAATGGATGCATAGAATTAAGTATACATTAGATGGAAGTGTTGAAAGACATAATGCCTCATTTGTTGCCAAAATATTTTCTCAATTAGAAGGGATTGGCTATGATGAAACCTTTTCCTTTGTAGTCAAAGTGAATTTCATCCATCTTGTTCTAGCCCTTGTTGCTTCATATAAAATGAGAGGTCCATCAAAGGGATGTTAAATTTACTTTCTTGCAAGGGAATTTGCAAGAAGAAATTTACATATAACAACTTCCTAGTTATGTTCAAAATAACTCCAGCCTTGTTTTTCACCTTAAGAAATCTCTCTATGACTTTAAGCAAGCTCCTTGTAATAGGTATGATAAAATGGATAACTTTCTTCTCAACATCGACTTGTCTAGTGTCATTTTAATCCCAATGTTTATACCAAGAAAGTAGATATTCATCTCATAATACTAGTTCTTTATATTGATGACCTTATACTACCTGATAGTGACCTTGAACTTTTAACCCATGTGAAATATATCCTTAAGAAGAAATTTGAAATGACATACTTAGAACAATTGCATTATTTTTTTGGCTTCCAAGTCTTGCAAAGCAAGGAAAGAATTTTCATTTCCCAATCTAAGTATGCATGTGACCTTATTCACTTCTTTAACATGGAAGACTATAAACTAGCCTCATATATCTTCTAGTATAGAGTCAAACTTGCTACCACTTGTACTACACTCAAAGTAGATGTCACTTTGTACCATCAATTAGTTGGTATCATTTTGTATTTCACTTATACATGTCCTTATATTTTTTTTATTCTTAGTCTTGTTTCTTGGTATATGCAAACACCCCATGAGATCCATTCGAAAGAAACAAAATGAATACTTCAGTATCTCTAAAGTACAATTTAGTTTGAGATACATTATAGTTCAAGGGTGGCTCTTTGTTGGTTGGTTTCATTGATTATGATTGGGATAGTGACCCTAAGGATTGGAAGTCTACTACGAGCTATGTTTTTAGTCTTTGTTTTGGACCTATCTCTTAGGCTTGTTAAAAGTAATGTGCCCTTGATCTTTCTTTAATAGAAGCAAAGCATTGAGCAAAATTAGCACAAGTAAAGAATCTATTTGGCTTCAGTATATCCTTTTAGAGTTTGTACCATTATGACCATTTCCTTAACAACCACATCATGTTGCTTGTTGGGTATGTGTTATATTTTTTGCAGAGTAGTAGTGTCTACGTTGCATTGGGCGCACAGGGGGGTTTGAGGGGGGGTGTAGGGGGGAGACAACCCCCTGCATGGGGGTTATGGGGCAGCACCCCAGAGAATGTTTTTTTCCTCAAGAATCATGTCACATTTTTGCCTCGTTTTTCATGTTGCCTTAATTTTCTTGTCCATTGTTGGGTGGTTTTTCAGCACATGGTTTTTGCCAATGGTTTTCTATTTTCGGTTAAGGAATTATGGTTGTTGACTAATCCAGGTCATTGGGTTAGGGTTTTTCATGCCACTGGCTCCTATATGTATATTGTATTATAAACAATGTATCACAATGAATGGATATAGAATATGTTGGTTTTCCCAGTTTGGGTTTCCAGGGGAAAAATATCTGTGTAATGTTTGTATTTTCCATTGTATCTTTTATGTTTCTTTACTGAAAATATGTTTGTAGTAAATATTGTACAAGGTTAAAATCTACATCTAGTATTAGAGATTTATTGGCTTCAGGTGGACGCCTTTGTGGTCAAGGGTTTGAAGCGGGACTGTGATAAGCCTTGTTACAGTGGGAGATTTGTGGTATTGATTTTTTCAGGTGAAAAGAAATGGCAAGAAATTCGGAAATGGATATTGAAAAATTTAATGGGAGAAGTTTTGAGTTGTGGAAGCTCAATATGGAAGATCTTTTGGTGGACATAGATCAGTGGATCATGGTAGATCCAGGTACTACACCTACATGAACTTCAGTAGATGACTGAAAAAAGTTGGATCGGAAGGGGAAGAGCACAATTCGACTGTGTCTCTCATATTCAGTATTACTGAATGTGTCAGAGGAAGCTACAACCAAGGATTTATGGAATAAGTTGGGGAAGTTGTATTAGTCTAAGTCCCTAGTAAATAAACTATTCCAGAGAAAGAAGTTGTATAACCTGAGGATGAGAGATAGAGACTTGGTGGCAGAGCATTTGAACACCTTCAATATTGTGGTAAGTCAATTAGTATTTATTGAGATTAAAATTTCAGATGAAGATAAGTGTATCATTTTACTGTGTTCTTTACCATACTCATGGGATAGTCTGGTTGTGGCCATAGGTAGTAATACAACTGCCTTGAAGTTTGATGAAGTAGTCTCATCCTTGTTGTCGGAGGAGATGAGACAGAAGAATATGGAAGGACAGAGCACATATGCATTATTTGAAAGAGGACGCTCCCAGGAAAGAAATAGATCTAATTTCTCAAGTGGGAGATCTAAGTCTCAAGGTAGATCTAAATCTCCCGAAAAGTGTGTAAAGGTATGTTGGAAATGTGGAAAAAAGGGCACTACAAGAAGTAGTGTAGATCCAAATTTGAGAAAAAGAAGGGATATGAAGAATCTCCTTCTACAGTAGAAAATGCTTCCAAGGAGGAAGGAGGGGATGTGTACTTGGCTTGTTTGAGCACACATGTAGATCACGAGGCATGATTGGTTGAATCAAGTGCATCCTTTCATATTACTCCCCACAGGGAGTGGTTCTATGAATATGAAAGGTATGATGGAGGTAATGTTTTCCTAGGTGATGACTCGACAACCATAATCATAGGTTTAGAAAAATTCAAGTTGAGGCTCATATATGGAAGGATTAGAACACTATCTGGTGTTATGCACATCCCAGGACTGGCTAGAAATTTGATTTATGTAAGAAAAATGGACGATGTAGGGGTAAAAACAATATTTGAAAAGGAAACCTGCAGGATGGTTCGAGAAGAAATGGTGTTGTTGAAGGGAGTTCGGTTTGGAACTCTGTATAAGTTGCAAGGAAGAACTATTAGTGATGGGTGTAATAGTTCCATTGTTCTTGATATCAGAGTTGAAGAAAAAAGAACTCCTACAGTCTCTGGAGAAAAGGTTATGTTGTGGGATCAAAGACTGGGGCATATCAAAGAGAAGGGTCTTCAACTACTACACGGTAAAGGTATGGTTGAAGGTATGTCTAACTGCTGTATGGATTTTTATTTCTGTGAACATTGTGTATATGGGAAGTAGAATCAGGTAAGATTCTCCTCTAGTGCAATGAGGGAAGAAGGAATTTTACAGCTAATTCACAGTGATATTTTTGGACTTGTGTTGGTCCCATCAATGGGGAAATCTAGGTACTATGTCTCATTTATAGATGAATTATCTAGGAATACTTGGATATATTTCCTCAGAAATAAATATGAAGTCTTTGACAAGTTTAAAGAGTTTAAGGCTCTTGTTGAGAATCAAACAGAGAAAATAATTAAGGTGTTGAGGACAAATAATGGCAGAGAGTTTTGCGGGAATGAATTTGAAGAATTATGTAAGAAGTGTGGTATAGCAAGGAAAAAGACTACTCCATATACACCTCAGCAGAATGGAGTTGGAGAAAGGATGAACAAGATGCTGATGGAAAAATCAAGGTGCATGCTCAGTGGTGTCGGGTTAGGGAAAGTATTATGGGTAGAGACAGTGGGTACTACATGTTACCTAGTCAACAAATCACCCTCATCATCATTGGATGACAAGACTCCACAAGAGGTATGGAATGGTAAGAAACCTTCTCTCACACATCTCAAGATATTTGGTTGTGGGGCATATGTTCATGTTCCAGAGGAAAACAAGAGTAAGCTAGATAAGAAGGCTGAAAAGTGTATCTTTATTGGGTATAAAGATGGTCTCAAAGGTTATAATTTTTGGAACCCAGAAACTAAGAAGGTAGTGTATAGCTGAGATGTGGTATTTAGAGAAATAAAGAATGTTGTTAAACAGGAAGTCCTACCAAGTAAGGAAGAACCAGAGAAAATAGAGTTTGATTTAAAGGATGATGAATCAAAGTCTACAAAAGAACAAGAATAAGAAGAAGAAGATCTTGATACTCCAGTATTGAGGAGATCGGTTCGAGAAAGAAGGCTACCGGAAAGGTATACTCCATCTGATTTTCGTTCTAATTTTTCTTTGTCTATTACTGATGATGATCCTAGAACTGTCAGGGAGGTAGTGGATTTAGAGGATGGAAAGCTATGGGAAAAGGCCATGGATGAAGAAATGGCATCCTTGGATAATAATGAGGCTTGGGATCTAGTGGAGTTTCCAACCGGAAGAAATCTCATTGGCAACAAATGGGTATTTAAAAGGAAGATGAATGCAAAAGGAAAAGTGGATAAATACAAAGCTCAATTAGTAGCAAAGGGTTATTCCCAGGTTGAGAGAATTAATTTTGGTGATATTTTTTCTCATGTTGCCAAGTTAACTTCTATAAGATTTATGTTATCTATTGTTGTTGGATTTGATTTTGAAGTAGAACATATTGATGTAAAGACAACATTCCTACATGGGGATTTGGAAGAAGAAATCTATATGAAACATCCAAAAGGATTTGTTGTGAAAGGAAAGAAGGAGTCGGTATGCAATATGAAAAAGTCCATGTATGGTTTAAAACAATCACCAAGGATGTGGTATAAAAAATTTGATACTTATATGTTGGGACTTGGCTTCACAAGAAGCAAAGAGGATCATTGTATGTATTTTAAATCAATTGGTGATCATTTGATTTATTTGGTCTTGTATGTGGATGACATGTTATTAATAGGAAACAACAAGGAGATTATCTAGGATGTGAAAACTCAGTTGTCCTCTAAATTTGACTTGAAGGATCTTGGTGCTTCAAATTTCATTTTGGGCATGGAAATTAAAATAGATCGAAAAAAGAGGAAACTTAAGTTAAATTAGAGAAAACATGTCAAGACAATATTAGAGAGGTTTAATATACAGGAATGTAAATCGGTTAAGGTTCCTATTCTTGTTGGTGTAAAGTTATCTGCGAATCAATGTCCCAAGACATAGGAAGAGGAGGAGGACATGTCTTGTGTTCTATATGTGAGTGCAGTTGGAAGTTTGATGTATGAAATGGTATGTACTAGACCGGACATTGCACATGCAGTGGGATTTTTGAGTAGGTATATGTCAAAAACAAGGAAGGAGCATTGGACAATAATAAAAAGGCTTTTTAGGTATTTGTGTGGCACTGCTAGCTATGTATTGTGCAACCAAGGAAGATCGGGATTGGAAAGAGTGTTGGATATACATGGATTTGTGGATGCAGATTGGGCTGGAGATCTGGATCGTAGGAGATCTACAAGTGGGTATGTGTTTAACCTATTTGGAGGATAAATAAGTTGGATGAGGAAAGGACAAGTTGTAGTGGCACTTTCAACTACAGAAGTTGAATGCATGGCAACCACTCATACAAGTAAGGAAGAAGTATGGTTACAAAGTTTGAGTTTAGGTATTGGGTTGGTACAACAAGCTGTAAGGATAGATTATAACAGTTAGAGTGCATTTTTTCTGGCGAAGAACTTGGCTTATCATTCAAAGACAAAGCATATTGATATTCAATATCACTTTGTGAGAGACATGGTTGAAGAAAAGAAAGTGTTGATAATGAAGGTGGACACTTTGAAGAATGTTGCAGATTCATTGACAAAATCTGTGAGCATTGAGAAGTTTTCTTGGTGTGAAGGATCCATGGGCATTGTTACCCTAGATTGTTGACTATGTAACCTTGTAACCCCATGTATGCAAAGAAAACAACAAGTGGGAGAATGTTGGGTATGTGTTATATTATTTGCACGGGTAGTAGTGTCCACGTTGCATTGGGTGTGCAGGGGGGTTTGAGGGGGGGCAGGGGTAGTGCCCCCGAGATTTTTTTTCCTCGAGAAACGTGTCACATTTTTCCTCGTTTTTCATGTTGCCTCGATTTTTGTGTCCATTGTTGGGAGGTTTTTCGGCACATGGTTTTTTCCAATGGTTTTTTATTTTCGATTAAGGAATTAGGGTTGTTGACTAATCCAGGTCATTAGGTTAGGGTTTTGGATGCCACTGTCTCTTATATGTATATTGTATTGTAAACAATGTATCATAATGAATGAATATAAAATATGTTGGTTTTCCCAGTTTGGGTTTCCAGGGGAAAAATCTCCATGTAATGTTTTTATTTTCCATTGTATCTTTTCTATTCTTTTATTGAAAATTTGTTTGTACTAAATATTGTACAAGGTTAAAATCTACATTGCTGACCAAAACCTTAAAATCAACCCACGAACCAAAAACTGGAACTACAAACAACATCATGTTTTTCTTTTCATGGATAAAAGTACAACTTGTTTAACATCGTGGCCTTAACATCCCATGACATTGCAACCAAAATATTAAAATCAAGCCTTGAATTGAAAAGTGGTGCTACCAGTAGCATCCACCTGTCTATTTTTTAAGATAAAATTGCAACTTTGTTGTGACCATGGCCTTGAAAATTTGTGTCGTTGCAGTGAAAATCTTAAAATCAACATCACGAATCAAAAAAAAGCCCCCAATATCCCCCTTTTCTTTTTTTAGGCTTAAAGCTACAATTTTTTTAAAATCGTTCCCTTAAAAACGAGTATTATTGTGAAAAAAATCATAGAAAAAGAAAAAAAAATGAAAATAAAGAGAAAATGTTATTTAAAAAAAAAACATATTTTTATGTTTTCTGAATCTATATATTTTATATTTTCTGAATCTGAATTTCATTTATATATTTTCTTAAATTATTTTTATTTTTTTTAATCTATAAAGAAGGTGATGTGTTTCTATTTTTTATTTTTATGTCCTTAAAAACATTTGAATTTTTTATTTTTTATTTAAAAATGTTTTTCTTCTTTTTCTTTTCCATTTTTTTTCTTTACTAAGATGTTTTTGCAATAGCACCAACCTTTAATGGCACAATTAAAAAAATGTTTTAATTTGAAGCCAAAAACAAAGAAAATGGGGTGATATTGGGGACTTTATTTTCTACTTTGGGATTGATTTTAGGATTTGTTTTGCAACGGTACTAGTTGTCGAGGACACAATCACAAAAAGTTACAATTTTATACTTAAAAACAAAAGGGTGTTTTCTATTGGTAAAGTCACTTTTCGATTCAAGGGTTGATTTTAAGATTTTGGTTGCAATTGCATAGGTTGTTAAGGTCATGATGTTAAACAAGTTGTAATTTATCCCCGAAGAAAAGCTCAATGATGTTGGTAGTGTCACTTTTCGATTTGTGGGTTGATTTTAAGGTTTTGGTCAACAACATGATGAGGTTGTTAATACAATGGTCACAAAAGGCTATAATTTTGACCCCAAAAAAACTAATTCTACCAATAGCACTAATGTTTAATTCAAGGGTTGATTTTGATGTTTCTAACCCAAAAATATGGGATTTTTGGAGTAGATTTCTTGTTTTGAGGTCACAATTATTTGTGAGGTGTTAACTATGTTTTTATTTCAACATGGTGCATCAAACAAATTGAGTTACACATGCACTTCATTAGAAATTTTTCAAAATCACTTTCTTGAAGTGCTTTATTTCCCTATAGATGATCAAGTTGTAGACATTTTCACAAAATCCCTTATAGAAGTGAAGTTTCCCAAACTTCAATCTTTCAAGAAATATTCATTACAGGGGATAGGCTCTAATGCCTCTTTCATTATCCTATTGTGCCCCCTTTGTAAATTCTTCAATCTTATGCCAAGTTGTTTTCACGGGAAGATGTTAACATATTTAGACACATAGGGGTTAGTTAAGATCAACTTTGTCTAATGTGTCTTTAGGTAAAGTGAGTTTCTTTAGTATGCATAGTAATTATCTAATCCAACGGTTATGATTAAATGTTCTAGACATAAAGTGATCCAACAATTTATCTTCTCCTCAATATTGATAGCTATATTGATTCGTGGATCAACCCTATATTAATCCATGAAATATGTATTTAAAGAGCACGAAGGGTCATTTACTAATGATTGATTGGGAGAAACTCATATGTAAATTATTTTCCTTTTTCATTAATATATTGCCTCAAGTGGCCATGTTGGCTTGGGTCATGGACCATTTCTCTCTTTTAGGGTTTTAACCATGTAATATACTAGTGTACAGATATTTTATTTGTTTATGTGAAAGGTTTCCTTAAGATGTTCAACATGTGTGGATATACCATGTTTAACACTCTACCAAAGTCGCTTATAAAAATATGACTACAACAAGAAAAATCAACCAAAAGTAAGGATGTTAATCTACCTAAAACAAACTAGGAAGCACACAAAACTAAGGAAGAGGACTTTGGATCCATTTCCCTTGTCAAGTCACCAATCTTTTGGTGAGTTTTTGTCACAAGTGTGTGCTAAAAACCCTACTCTTAGTAGTTGTGTTCTTAGAGACATACACAATTAAAGTAAATGGAAATAAAGGACTCATGCATGCAACACCATAAATTATCTTATGAAATAAAGAAGATCCAAGCAACAATTAATAGACTTATAAACTAGCATCTAACATCTAAAGTAGAAGATAGAATAACAAATTAATAATAATTATTAAATCAATGAAAATATGACTTACAACACATGGGTGAAAACTTTCATGTAGCTAGGTCTACTCTGAAGCCTTTCCTTGGGATGGGTCCTTGACCTCCTTGTGTGCTCCAACTCCAAGCTCGGTAGAAGAATGAGGGAAAACTTGAAGGTAGAGGGGTAAGAGCTACAGTGCTAAATTTGCGGAATTCTAGTAGCATAACCTCACTTTGGATTCTAGATGAATTGTCTACCCTCGATGGTTTTATTTCTGGATAAATGGTGAACCTTCTTTTAGATCTAACTTCAATGTGAACTTATAATAGGATAATGGTGGTTAAAAAAAACTAAATTAAACTTTGTTAATGAAAATAATAATTTGATAAGGTGCACACATAACCAATACATTGTTTTGGAAGATGTACATGCATTAATAAAACAACAAAAAAAAAAAAAAATTCTATATATAAATATTTTAA
>ML777279.1:1451173-1496429 GCA_009831015.1 Picea engelmannii | reverse complement strand
ATAAAATATATAAATTATTTTTTATCAACTCATTAATGTATATATAAACTAATAAAAAATAATAATAAAATATTAACCATATATATATATATATTAACCATATGATGTGTTGGCTTGGTCGTGACCTTAAAAATAGATTATTATACAGCTTGAGTGGGCCTAATGGTTAAGAACATGTGTTTCCTCTTAAGAGGTCATAGGTTCAAATCCAGAGGGGGGTATGTATACCTTCGTAGACTTTACCAGTCAAATCGCTGGGCGGAGGGAGGGGGGTCCCTTGTCCCACAAACAAGGGGGTCTCATACACCAATTTGGTGTGTTGGCTTGGCTGTGACCTTAAAAATAGATTATTATTATTATTATTATTATTATTATATTATATGAAAAATATTATATTGAGTTGAGCGTCAAGTTTATAAACATACCTAAATTTTCTTTGTTTAACAACCAATTAAACAATCTTACAATTTATACATCCATCTTAACCCCGGATCTATCAAGCAGAGGGATCAAATCTCTCTAGGTGCAAACCTTTAACCTTTCCTCAAGTTTTTTCACTCTAAAAAAGGTTTTCACCTCGAGAGATTTTACCCCTCGGGGTTAAGATGGATCTATGTTGGTATAATACATTAATATTGAAGTACTAAAAAATATTAATATATTACAAATGTTAATATGTTTCATAATATACTTGTAACCACTACATTGTTTTAGTGATCTATTAATTGAAGCTAGAACAAATCGAAACAAAAACAAATTCAAACCAATATATATTTTATAATATATTAAATATTTTAAAATATATTAATTATTATTATTATATATATATAATTATTAATTATTAATTTTTTATTATTATTTGAATGTGTTATGTTACATGAACATCTCTCACATACTGGGTTGTAAAGCACCTCTCGGTGCAATAAATAAATAGCGTTATTGGATTAATCTTTGTACAACATTTCCAATCTCAAGTGTTGACATGACATGTCAAATCCTATTTGACTCAAAGGCTACACACTAATATGATATATGAGATATATATTTTTTACTTACAAGGATCAAATGAATGGTGGGGTTGCCAGTGAAATGTAATAAAATTTTGCACGATGCTCACACAATTAATAATTTCAAATCCCCTTACTATATTTTTAGCTTAGTTAAGTGAATATATACTTTTTTCCAGGTCATATTTCCTGGGAAAATCTTCCAGTACTTCTCTTCATTTCGAAGATGGTACTCATGGAAATCTATAGAATCTTCAAGGTATAATGTTTGTCAACAACTAGGCTCAAAGCCATTACAATAATACACTCATTATGAGCTCAACACTTCCATTGTAGAAATTGAACTTGAATAAGGATAACAATCATTCCTCCCAACCACCCAAACTAAACCCAATTTACAGTTAAGTGAACAAGTGCCACTGTAGTGGCAATGTCCCCATCAAAAAGTTTTCAATGCATAGATTTGAATTCATGAATAAGTTTGAATTACAACATTGCATGCCAGCATCTTGAATATGCTTATACCAATACCAAAATTACATTAGCAAATGTTCCTAAAACGCTTGTTGCGGGTGAAGTGGTGGAGCATTACTTATCAAAATTACTTAAAATATATTTATAATAGCAATAAAAATTATAATAAAACCAACAAATAATGGAATCTTCTTGTCATAATATAAGGCAACAAAATTCTTTGAAATAAATTGTCAACCAATTATTATTAATTCTATCAATTAAATCTTCAATAAAATTGAAAGGAGATGTGTTAAATAAAAAAATATGTCTATACATGTCTAAGATTAACATTAACTTCTGAAATTGGTGTTACTCTTCAATGCTCTAAAACCTGCAAACTAAACCCAAGGTACTTAATCCCAACCCTCTGATGGTGGCCATCGTTGGAGGTGGAGTCGTCCCTTATTACAAAAATGTGGTGGAAGGCACTAGTCACACACCTTCCCTCCCAAATTTTGAACCAACAAAGACGGAATATGACCCAAGTATGATGCAGAACAATGCCATTTCTGACTCTCCATCCCCGATGGATGAGGAAAATCAAGAAAACACTACAACCATGGTAGTAAGGAAGAATCATCCGGACCAAAATCCAAAGAACTCTACCTATATGTCCCAGACAAAGGACGTCCATCATTATGAGATCCAACTCCCAACAATGGCTCAGCATATCCAATACATGCAGGATCATGTCTTGATCTGTAATATTATGGGACTATGGCCCTAAGAAAATTCCATCCTCTGGTGGATCAAAACCCGATGGAAACCTAAGGGAAATTTGGATCTGAAATTGGGATCAAAAGGATTTTTTATGGAAATATTTAACCTCCAAGAAAACCGTGAAAGAGTCTTTCATAATGGTCCATATTTATTAATTCAGCGGGCCTTTACCTTCACATATGGAAATATAATTTTATCCCAGAGAAGGAGGACTTTAAGGTAGCCCCGGTATGGATTCATTTATACTCACTTCCAGAAGAATATTGGAATTGTAATATCCCTCGGTAGAGCCCCAGTTGTAATTATGAATTGTAAACATGTTTGTTAGGTTGGTGAGCTGAGTTATAATAAGCTAGGAGGCTTATGTGATGATTAGGCCAAAGAGCATAGGATGTTAAGGCCAGGAGTCTGTTTTGTATATGTAATTATGCAAATCATTAATAAAAATTATACATCGTTGCGTGTAGACCCTCCACAAAGAAAGAGTTATGGGGGACTAAGCTCCACTAGGTAGGGAGGGGGCTAAGTGTCTAGGAATAGGGGCTAAGCTAGAGGGATTACCTCTAAAGGAATAATATTATATTATTATTTCCTAAAGGCTAAGGTTTGACATAATTTGTGTTGTCCTAAGTTCCTAGGGGAATGGGGGACGAGTGTTAAGTGGAGCTCATGCAACTTTAGGGAGACATGTGTCAACCTGGGCGCATGTAGTTTTAAGTGGAAAATTCATCTCGTTGTCGAGGATCTCATTCATGAGTCTCACGATTCTGACAATGGTGATGACCCTTCACCATTCAGTCTGCACTCTTGTGAGGTTAGTCACCCTGGAAGTCTTCCATACTCCCCACTGATGCACGCGCCATAGTAACCTGCATATATTGGAGTTGTCTTGCATATTTTCTTGTGAAGCCCAACACACCTATATTGTGCCTAAACCTGTGTTTTTCCTTAGCGGTTGGTTGTTGCTTCCAATGCAGTTACTTGGCTAATCTTGGCTTGCTTCCATATCCTATGTCCTTACCCATTTTCTGTTGTTGACATCACCCATGTCCGTTCGACTTAAGAGATGAATTGAAGAAGCAAGTTGTCAGGCCTGTGAGAAACTCTCCCCAAGCGAGAGAGTTTGTTGGGAAGTGAGTTCTCCTAGAGGGAGTCCCGTAGAAGCTACAATACTCTGAGACTTCAGGTCCAGCTTGTTGTTGAAGCCCAAGGGAAGGGAGGTGTAGTAGTCGATGGGCTTGTAATAGTGAATGTGTACCCTCCTGGGGTGGAACAGGCATGTGGGGAATGAGGGTCTATGGGTTGTGGGCGTAAGTGGCTCCTAGGATAAAAGATCATTCTTTTTGTTCTGTGTGACTTCCTTGTTGTCCTTTCCAAGCCTAGCATTCCCTTGCCCGGTGGAGTTTAGTCCCATCTTGGGGGTGACCCACTGTTGAGCGTAATGAGCAGCGTGGTCTATGGCTGGGAGGTTCGTGGAAGGTTCGCACTCATTTGTTGTACTTCAATTAAAATATAAGTACCCATTCCTATGTTCATTTACATGATGTGTATTTTTACATGCTATATTGATGAGTATTGCATGTATATGTTGTTATATTATGGGTTCTACATGTGATTTCTCCATGTATGCTTTTACTATTATTTAGGCATTAGTTTGTGTATTAGCAGAATATGTTGTATGTTTATATTTATATTTATAGTTATAGGCATATGATAATTTTTATTTCTACGAGATAGCATGGCCCAGCCTGGGTGGCCGGGGGCGTGACAAAATGGTATCAGAGTAGAAAAAAAATGATGCAGTTGTTTAGGTAGCGCTGCCCGATAGGGGTTGGTGGTTGGGGACGTTACAAAATGGTATCAGAGCATGGTTTCAACACTAAGCCTGGGTGGGCCATGTAAATGGTTAATGAAGCAAATGTTTCAGAGTGAATTGTTGATGAGAGGGACAAAATTTGAAGTTTAGAGCGTTCTTGAGTGCCAGGAATCCACCGTGTGAACACTTGGACTATTTTCAGAAGCCCAAGAAGTATAGCGGTTCAAGAAAACTTACAGAGGAAGGATACCACCACAACCGTGGTATTGGGCCACAAAGTTGAGAATTGGACTGTAGGATCTGTTAGGGATAAGGAGGATCCTTGACAACCGTTAGACCTGGGAAGAGGAACATGGTGGATAAGAAATGAAGGCCTTTGAGACTTCACCGCTCCGGCTGTTTGAAGTTACTTGTCGTAAAAAGGGAGAAAAAGTGTCAAAGCTCCAAAGTCACAGAGTGGATCTATGTCGTAGATCCAGGGAAAATTTCTTGACCATTGGATCGATCGAAGATAGATCAGAGCCGTTAGATCAAGACAAGAGTAGAAGGTAAGGTGCAATGGGAAGAGTGGATCTCAGCCGACAGATATACGCGCGAATGGTTGTGAGTCGTAGATCTCACAAAAGTTCATAAATTCGGCACTTCGAGAGAAATGGAGTGTGATAGAGAGAAGAAATTTCAATGTCCCAAAGTCTGGAGTCAATCCAGACCATCTATTCCAAGGGATACTTGTCCAAATATTAATAAGGTTCGAAGTTTCAGCACTCCGAAAGAATGGTTTTTGGTTGCACGAAAGGCAGGAAATCCCCAAAGTCCCAGAGCGCCGAAGTAACGCCACCAGGGGTGACGTGGACCATTTTGACAATTCGACAGTTCGAAAGCTTGGAGAAAGTGTCAAAGGCAGGAAATCCTCGAAGTCCCGAAGTGTCAGGTATGTCGTGGCAAGATGACATCACCTAGGGTGACGTGGACCTACCTAGGTATTCCACGTGTCACCACCTTAATTGATGATAGTTGTACTATGTAGAACCCCTCGAAAGGTTAAGAAGTTAGGGTTTTCAGTGTTCGAAAGATTTGAGAGGTGGAAGTGTAAAATATTCAGAAGTCTCGAAGTGACGTGACATGTTGACGTCACTAAGGATGACATGGACACATGGGATGTGTGCCACATGTTAGTGAGTTAAGAACCTTCATAAGATATAAATGTAGTTAGAACGTGACATAAGGCAGTTAAACTTGGTGAAGAAGTTAGTTGGATCGGGCTCGCATTAAATTTGATCACGAATTATCAATATCGATGGTCGGGAGGCATTGTGGAGATCGAATATGCGTAGAAGATAATTCTACAAGGCAGCCCCATAATCCAAACCACGGTTTTCCAGAAGGGGTACGTGTCAGGATGGGGACAATTGCGGAACGATCAACGGGTTACTCCAAAACCGCCAACCCATGTCCCCACAATTTGAAAAGTGCTAAAGTTGATGTGATGTTTTAAGTATTTATTAGTTCAAGCATGGAGACCATGGGCCCTAGTGGAGACATGGAACTTGATCCCAAGGTCTAGAGACTTGGTACTCCAGAGGAATTGTGTTGCAGTTGCGTTGAGTTGAGATCTCCCGGAGGCCGGAGTTAATCTCGACCGTTGATCGAGAGAAGGTACGTGGAAACCGATACCACAGTCCGAAGATTGGGAACTTCGAAAGGTTGGAGAGTATGGATAGCCCAGAACTTCCGAAGCCCGGAGTTCCATAATAAATCCCAAATGTTGGTTGTTCAGGAAGTTGTGGACCGTTGATCCACCCCACTTCTCGAAGTTTGCCAATTCGGTGTTCGGGAGAAATAAGGCACGAAGTAGCAAGAGCTTCAAAAGTCGAAGTTTTGAAGCCCCGAAGCTCTCAAGGCTCTGGATAAGCACCTATCTGATAGAACCGGGTCACAGCCTGTGGTCCAATGCAATTGAGGGATGAAGAAAAGGGCTAGTGCCCGAAAACTGTGTTAAGAAAAAGGAAAAGGGGTTAGGAAGGAATCATGTGGGTTTCGTCTGGTTCAAACCTGCATCAAGAGAGGTACTAAAGACTTGGTAACTTTATGATAGGTTCCAACAAAGATATAATAGCCATTAGCTCAGAGAAAATATATCGTTGCACAAGAAGTGCATCAGAGAAAAAGCACAAGTTTTAAAGGATCGTAGCTTTCTTCTCAAAGCTCAGAATTGAGTAAGGAAGCCATCATTGGAAATTTCTTGGAAAGAGGATTACAGGTATTCATCCATATTTTAGGATTGAGCAGCTTAGATCACAGGAAGTAAGAGAGGATATTTTTGGTGACCATAAAAGAAAAAGTTGTGCATATAATACCAAACTGGTATATCGTGGTCCTGGCTAACCAAAATTCTTCAAGAAATAAGTTGGTGTTAACTATCCAAGGTTACTCAAAGAACATGACTGGAAATATAATTGGGTCATGAAGGAATTGGATCAGAGGGATCCAAGTAATAGGGGAATCCTGAAAATTAATATCAACATAATATGTGGTGGCAAATATGCAAAGTAGACAAGGAAAAGCTCCTGGATGGAATCAAGTCCATGAACATCCTAAGATAATGGAAGAAGAAATCATGATATAGATATCCAACTAATAGGAATACATGTCAACACTCCAAGAAAGAAAGAAAGAATAGTATAGGATTGTTGATGCACTCCAAAGGTGTGAAGGTATTAAGTGAAGTGACTTCTAAAGAGAAATCAATAAGGAACCAGGAAAACGAAAATGGTTCTATGCATGGTTTTGAATGCAGAGGAGATGGTGCCTGACAAGAATCCATCTTAAGTGACATAGAGCCATGAGTGACAACCCAAAAGGTTGGAGGTATCACTTGAAGCTATGATGGTAAGGTGAAAGAAGTACTTTCAGTTAATTCTATGCAGCTAGCCAAGGAGGAATATGTGCATCCTTACAATATGCTAGAGATTTCGTAGGCAAGTCAAGTTCGAGGCTAGTTGGCAAAGGGAAGAGAAGAGTACAAGAAAACCTCAAGTACTAAAGTATTCAGTTAGGAAAAAGGGCTGAAGAAGTTCAGTCCTCAAGAGTAACTGGATGTTCAATAATCCTGAGTCTATAAAACATCTTGGTTTGGAATTTAATTCATCCAAGTACGAGTTGGGATAGTAGGATCCAAGGGATAAATGAAATATGAAGGTTAATATCATCTCAGTTCATGACTATAAATGAAAAAGCAGCCAAGAGTGATTTGGCTAGAAAGTGCTCAGGTTAGAACTAATCATATACAATGACTACAATGAGAGCACAAGAAGATCTAGGAATCTGGGAAGAATTGTAGACTTATGCGATCAACAAGGAAATTTTTTACAGGGAGAATGAATTTGTTGAAATTGTGGTAGCAGAAGTTGAATTAGGGTTGGTTGAACAACCATAAGCAGAAAAATAATTCTTTCATGTTGAAAGTGTTGTTGATGATGTTGCTACATATGGAAGGAAGCAACATAAACTTGAAGGTTGATTAGGTTTGATAAAATAATCATGAAAGCTTCTACTTCCATCAACCATACATGTAATATCAAATTTATTAATGGAATTCATGCAGGTATGAGTTTTTATTACTCTTATTGCATAATTGTTGAAGGGAATTTAGGTAAGAATTTTCTCAATCAAAGTTATTTTATAAAATCACATGATTATATTATTTGAATGCATACCACTGGATGTGGTAAAGGATGGAGGCATGTATTAATTCAAATCTTTTTAGCTTCTGAATGCACACACTGACATAGTAGAATGTCATGTTAATTTGGTTGTGGGGTAATAACCAAAGAATTAAAAGATAAGAACTTGTTATATGAATGAATTTCAGTAAGCTAGTCATGTATGAAACCAGGACATGGTTGGATATGTCCAAGTATGGATATGGAAAGGTTATAAGCCACACAGGTACTAAAATCTTCCTACCTTTAAATACAACTTGGACTGCAACCTTTTTTCTAACACTAATGAATACCACAAAATTATATTCTTGGTGTAGTGTTCAGGTCGAAAAGGAAGGTACCCAATTAATTGGGAAGAAAATAGGAAGTGTGTGGAGAATGTGTCAACACATTGGCTAGAATTACAACTTATGGATGGTGAGATACATGAATGAGATAAAGAGCATTATGTGATTCAATGTTTTTTATATTATGGTAGCTCGGGAGGTATGAATCTCTATTATGACATTTGACGAGATTAGAATATTCTGGAAGGAAGAAAAGAAATGAACGTAACCCTAGACGAGATGTCGGCTGAAGAAAGATAATTAATATGAATTAATTAGTACCCAGAAGGAGAAGTCGGCCTAGTCAAGTCTGTCAGGAATACTATAAATATAGGGCATCAGTCTCTCATTTGTCACATTCTCAGAATTGCAAAATTCACTTGTGTGCACTGTAGTCTGGCAGTCTTGTGTGCAAGTTCTGGGGAAGGTGTTGTGTTAGTTTTGGGTTGGACTATCTGATCATATTTGGTTACTTTCTTGCTTGGTGCATTAGCCTTGCTTGGCTATTGGATTTCTACCAGGATTCTTCTCACTGTCAAGGTCAAGGTGCTCGGAGGGTGGCTTCGGCCTATGGTTGGGTGACAATAGTGATATTGTCAATGGTAAAACAAGCACATCCTTTCATATTCTAACAGGTTATGGGCCCACACCTCCTTCATTCATTCTAAATGCTAGAAGGAAACATAGCCATTAGGATATTGAGCTCACTAAAGAACTGCCACTAGGGTTACTAGCAGGAGCAGCTTCCAAGACACTGTCGCTAGGCTTACTAGCAGGAGCAGTTGTAGAAACCCTAAATCTCATATCTGACACCTTATGATGGATCATCTCGCTCAAGGATAATATATTCAGATGCACCCTAGTTCAGCGCACCTTTTGGCTCTCTCAGAAGACATAAATGTCAAAGTTGAAGTTTTGGATCAAAGCATGACCAACTACTAGTCAATCGAAGACATGAGTGAGACGATTAGTCTTCTACACTACTCAACACTCACTGGAACGATTGAAGATGACATGTGGATAATCGATAGTGGAGCTTCTAGGCACATGATGAGATATCAAGCTAGAATCTCAAACCTAAATGAGAAGAATACATCGTACAAGGTAAAGCTTGGAGACAAAAGCACTTACCCAGTCGAAGGATTTGGACAAGCCTCCGTCAAGTTGAAATCAGGTAACAATGTTCACTTAAGAAATGTTTTATATGTACCTGGTTTAGAAAATAATCTTATCTTTCCTAGAAGATAAAGGAAACAAAATAACTTTCGTGGATGGAAAAGTGTTATTATGGCATAAAGACTCCAGCATAGAGAATGTTAGGGTTATTGGAAGTCGTGAAGGAAATCTGTATAGACTACTAGAACAAAATGAAGAATCTCTCGTACATGACGAAGTCAATCCTAATGAAATTTTGCATAGAAGGTACGCTCATATTAATTATCAAGTATTACCTTTTCTCAGAAATATGGTTGAAGGAATACCAGAATTATAGTCTACACATGAAGGAATCTGCAAAGGTTGCGCTCTTGGAAAGAATATCGAGAAACCATTTCCAAGCAACAACAATAGATCTAAGGAGATCCTAGATATAATACACTCAGATGTTTGCGGTCTGATGCCAATCGAATCTCTAGGAGGATCTCTTTACTACGCAATATTTATAGACGATTATTCAAGAAAGACTTGGTTATACTTACTGAAGACAAAGGACGAAGTATTCGGCAAGTTTCAAGAATTCAAAGTAGAAATAGAAAACTTCACGAACAAGAAAATCAAGACATTAAGAACAGATAATGGAGGAGAATATACCTCGAAGGAATTCGTTGCATTCTGCAAATCGACAGGGATTAGGAGGGAGCTGATTGTTCCTCATAATCCTCAACAAAATGTTGTAGTGGAAAGAAAGAACAAATCTATCGAAGAAACAATAAAAGCACTACTAAATGATCAAGGTTTATCTATGTTCTTATGGGGAGAATCAACCATGACAGCAAGATACGTGAAAAACAGAAGTCCTCATCACATATTGAAGGACATAACTCCAGAAGAAGCCTTCCCAGGTAAGAAACCTAACGTGGAAAACCTAAGAATATTTGGATGTCCTGTTTACTCTCACATTCCCGAGGATAAAAGAAATAAACTAGAACCCTCGAGAAAGAAGGGGATATTCATGGGATATAGCGATTCATCCGAGGCTTATATAATATATATTCCAGAACAACATAAGATCGAAGTCAGCAGAGACGTGACATTCAATGAAAATATGGCTTTCAATAAATCTATAGAAGAAACGATAGAAGAAGAAGAGAATGAAGAACCTACTGAAGAAAGCACAGAAAACCAAGATGACGAAAAAGAACAACTTGATCATCCTATGCAACCTTGTGAGACCATTGATTCAGAAAACATACCTAAGACTAGGAAATGACCATATTGGCTTGAAGCTACTTTACAAGATGCAGAAAGACATAAGGTTCCCGAAGGATCATTCAGAAAAAGTAAGAAGCCTAAAAGATACTCAAGATATGCAGCGTATATGACGAAGCTTCTATATGAATAACCTATCACATTCGAAGAAGCAGTTCAAAAGGGACAATGGAAATAAGCTATGACGGAAGAACACCAATCCATGATGAAAAATGATGTATGGGAAATCGTACCTAGGCCTAAAGAAAAATTGGTGGTAAATTCAAAATGGGTATACAAGATCAAACATGCAGAAGACGAAAGCGTGGATAAATACAAAGAAAGATTTGTAGCTAGAGGGTTCTCCCAGAAGAAGGGAGAAGACTATGACGAAACATTTTCTCCAGTAGCTAGATATACTTTCCATTAGAGCTATCATATCTCTTGTCGCTTCCATGGGATGGAACTTACATCAGATGGATGTAAATACAACTTTCCTCAATGGAGCAATCGAAGAAGAAGTATATATTGAAAAACCTCAAGGGTTTGAGGTACATTCCAGAGACACTCACATGTGCAGATTAAAGAAAGATTTATATGGACTCAAGCAAGCTCCAAGGGCTTGGTTTTCCAGAATGGATAGCTATCTAACGAGACTTGGTTTCTCCAAGGGTCATGTAGATCCAAACCTTTACTACAAAGTCGTGGACAATGCACATGTGATTCTACTATTATATGTTGACAATCTATTCATAACAGGTGAAGAGTCTCTTATCATCCAATGCAAAAAGGAAATAGCTTCTGAATTTGATATGAAAGATCTAGGTCTCATGCATTATTACTTGGGACTAGAAGTATGGCAGAAGTGTGGTGAAGTATTCCTTGGTCAAGGAAAGTACGCAATAAATACCTTCAGAAGTTTGGAATAATGGATTGCAAATCCATGGATAATCCTATGACTATAGATATAATAAAAGTAAAAGATCCAGATTCTGATCTAGTAGATCCATCACTATATCGACAGTTGATTGGTTCATTGGTGTATTTGGTAAATACTCGACCAGACATTTGTTTTGTAGTGAATACACTAAGACAGTTCCAGGTGGAACCTAAACATGAACATTCGATAGCTGCAAAGCATGTCCTAAGATATATTCATGGGACAATAAACTATGGCTTAAGATATACCGCATCTAGTGATATACAACTTCATGGATTTACAGATTTAGATTGGGTAGGAAGTACAGAAGACAGAAAGAGTACTTCAGGAATGTGTTTCAGCTTGGGCTCCAGTATGATATCTTGGGGCAACAGGAAACAAAAGTCTGTCGCACTCAACACAACATAAGCAAAATATATTGTAGCATGTGAAGCATGCACTAAAGTAGTATGGCTAAGGAAACTAATCTCCGATTTATTTGATCAGATTCCAGATTCGACCATAATACATTGTGATAATCAAAGTTGCATAAGATTATCAGAACATCCATTGTTTCATGAAAGGTCAAAATATATTGAGATCAAATACTACTTTATCATAGATAAAGTCGAGGAAGGAGAAGTAAAGCTCCAGTACATCCCCACAGATGAGCAGACAATAGATATCTTGACAAAGCCTCTCTCCAGAATAAAGTTTGCATATTTTCGGGAAAAGATGGGGATCGTGGAAATAACTCCCTTAGTTGAAAGGGAAGAATGAATCTCTAGTTTGGGAGGGAGCACTGACATATTATCGAGAAAATTCATTTTCAAGATTGAAAAATAGTCTAGCTTGGGCAGATTATTTCCTGTGTGGAAAGTGGATTGAGATTTCTGACAGACAGACATTTTCCAATTTGGAAAATGGTCCAGATTGTTGATGTACCATAGACAATGACTTCCCATTGTGGTTAACATGGGGAGTGGTCTAGGGAAGTCTCTCTTATTGAGGGTTACTCAAGAAGAATGGCATGCTTCGTCGGACAACGATTTCTCATTGTGGTTAACATGAGGAATGGTTTGTTTTGGAGGTTGGTATAGGACAATCTTTTCCTCTTGTGGTTAACATGGGAAATGGTCCAGATAATCATTCCTTAGGGTGTATTCATTCTCTCCAGGTTGCACTTTGTTTAGTGCCGGAGGAATGGCCCAGGGTGGGGAATGGTCCAGGCTCAGAAATCAGGGACATGCATTCTTTAGGGCAGATTCATTCTCTCCAGGTTACACTTTGTTTAGTGTTAGAGGAATGGCCCAGGGTGAGGAATGGTCCAAGGCTCAGAAATCAGAACAATCATTCTTCCTTGTTTGAGAAGAATAAGCCAGATATCCCATCGTTAATTTTCTACTCTAAGGGCAAACATTCTTTCAATATCTCACAGATGTGAGTGAAAGATTGGCCTAGATGATTCAGTTTATTTTAACAATATTTTCTTTGTAGGTTGATATCAGATGATTGTTATGGAGACTGGCTATCTCCAGATAGTAGAGATATGCTATTGTGGTGGATATGTTCCATTGTTTGTGACTATGTGTCACGGTTTGAGTAGTTTCATACTACCATGGATAAACACAGTTGTGTTCTATCAATTGATATTGTACTAGTTGGATAATAATGATGATACTCGTGATACTACCAGTGAATGGTCTGTTTGTGCTCAATAACATTATCAGTTATACCTCCCTAGCTAGGAGGGAGTGTTGATATTATGGTAGCTTCAGGAGGTATGAACCTCTCTTATGACCTTTGATGAGATTAGAATATTCTGGAAGGAAGAAAAGAAATGAATGTAGCCCTAGACGAGATGTCGGTTGAAGAAATATAATAGATATGAATTAATTAGTACCCAAAAGGAGAAGTCGGCCCAGGCAAGTCTGCCATGAATACTATAAATACAGGGTGCCAGTCTCTCATTTGTCACATTCTCAGAATTGCAAAATTCACTTGTGCGCACTGCAGTATGGTAGTGTTGTGTGCAAGTTCCGGGGAAGGTGTTGCGCCAGTTTTGGGTTGGACTATTTGATCAACTTCGGTTACTTTCTTGCTTGGTGCATTAGCCTTGCTTGCCTATTGGATTGCTACCATAATTCTTCTCACTGTCAAGGTCAAGGTGCTCTGAGGGTGGCTTCGGCCTATGGTTGGGTGACAATAGTGATATTGTCAATGGTAAAACGAGCACATCCTTTCATATTCTAACAAATGCAAGGTGCACTGAATAAGTATGCATTGAGAATTGCACTCATGCATAGCAAGTGATAGAATTGTATACTAAATGCAATGGTTGAATGTGTTGTGTAAGTACATTCATATATATTATTGCATGGAAATAATTGTTACTATCAACTGAAATGTTGTTAACTCATGAAGTTGAGGAAATTTCAAGGAGGTGTTAGACATTGCAATAGGAAAGTTACAAGTCAAGTAGTCACATGAGCATTGACTACAGGAAATTTTCTTGTTCAGAAAAAAAAAAAAAAAGTGATGAACTTACATATATTACTGTGAACATGCATATGCATAGAATGAAGAGTCATTCTATTTTATTAAATTGTTGGGTAATTGTGATTGAATTGTTAGGTGTAGGAAATTATAAGATAACTACATAAGATTTTGTACATATTGTAATTGAATTATGATGTACACCAAATACTGACAATTTTTTGGTTGTATGCAAGATGAAGGATTGTAGGGAAAATGGTATGCAGTTGGTGCGTGTGGAAAACCACAAGGAAGGCTGCATTCATAATATGGAAACATCCAAGAAGAATTATGAAATATAATTTCATGTTTTGGGGGAAAAGTTGAATTCCCTTTTGAACTAAGTTTGAGTTCCTAAATGAATTATTTTATGTTCTCTCATGATAACTTCATGTGGGTGATGCAGATAAGATGATGTTGATTAAAGTTAGAATGTTGACTACAAAGAGTAGCTCGGGGAAGATGTTGATTGGAAATCTCTGATGGCAGCTGGAACTCCTGGAACCACGGTGCTCTGAGACTTACAGTCCATAATGTTGCTGAAGCCCAAGGAAAGGGAGGTGTAGTAGTCGATGGACTGTGTGACAGTGAAGGTGTACACTCCTGGGGTGGGACATGCATGCAGGGAAGAGAGACCATTGGTTGGAGTGCTGATGGGGTTTGGTACCTTGGCCTAGACCATGTTGATATGGAAGTCTTCTCAATCAAAAGATAAGTATCAATTCTCTCTTCATTGTATGCTATGTATCTCGTATACATGTTATAATGTTATTAGAATTGCCTATATATATATATATATATATATATATATATATATATATTGCATGTATGTTCTAATGTTGCTTCTGAATGAATAAGTGTACGAGTAGAGGGTTTATGTCTGTGGAGTCATAGCCCTACTGATATTTTATCAATAGTGATATCTAAGGTTGGGTGGAACATCGTGCATCTACAACCAGTCGGTGCTTTCAATTAGGTTTAATTGAAACATGTAACAAGGAACAATGAGTTGAATTCTTTCTTGAAGCAACTCTATGGAATAGAGCAATTGAGTTTTAGTTGCAGTATGAACACCATAATTAGTTCTTGAAAGTAGAGCACCAGGTGGATAATAGGCTTCCAATAGCTAAAGATTGGAGATTTTTGAATAATTTTTGAATTATATATGTATAAAAAAGTTGCACCGAGGACAGTGAAAAAATAAGGGGAGGGGATTGTAATATCCCCCGGTAGATCCCCAGTTGTAATTATGAATTGTAAACATGTTTTTTAGGCTGGTGAGCCAAGTTATAATAAGCTAAGAGGCTTATGTGATGATTAGGCCAAAGAGCCTAGGATGTTAAGGCTAGGAGTCTGTTTTGTATATGTAATTATGCAAATCATTAATAAAAATTATACATCGCTGCGTGTAGACCATCCACGAAGAAATATTTATGGGGGACTAAGTTCCACTAGGTAAGGAGGGGGATAAGTGTCTAGGAATAGGGGCTAAGCTAGAGGGATTACCTCTAAAGGAATAATATTATATTATTATTTCCTAAAGGCTAAGGTTTGACATAATCTATGTTGTCCTAAGTTCTTAGGGGAAAGGGGGATGAGTTTTAAGTGGAGCTCATGCAGCTTCAGGGAGACATGTGTCAACTTGGGCGCATGCAGTTTTAAGTGGGAAAGTCAGCTCATTGTCGAGGATATCATTCACGAGTCTCACGATTCTGAAAATGGTGACGATCCTTCACCATTTAGTCTATACTCTCACGATGTTAGTCACCTTGGAATCCCGCCATACTCCCCACTGATGCACACACCATTGTAACCTACATATACTGGAGTTGTCCTGTGTATTTTTTTGTGAAGCCCAACACACCTTTATTGTGTCTGAGCTTGTGTTGTGCCTTAGCAGTTGACTGTTGTTGCCAATGTAGTTCCTTGGATGATCTTGGATTTCTTCCATATCATATTTCCTTACCCATTTTATATTGTTGACATCACCCGTATCTGTTCATCTTAAGAGCTGAATTGAAGAAGAAGGTTGTGAGGCCTGTGAGCAAATCTCCCCAGGTGAGAGAGTTTGTTGGGAAGTGAGTTCTCCTAGAGGGAGCCCCGTAGCAACTACAGTAATTTGAGACTTCTAGTCCAACCTGTTGCTAAAGCCCAAGCAAAGGGGGGTGTAGTAGCCGATGGATTTGTAATAGTGAAGGTGTACCCTCTTGGGGTGGAACAGATGTGTGGGGAATGAGGGTCTGTGGGTTGTGGGCATAAGTGGCTCCTGGGATAAAATATACTTCCTGTTGTTCCGTGTGACTTCCTTGTTGTCCTTTCCAAGCCTAGAATTCCCTTTCTCGGTGGATTTTAGTCCCAGCTCGAGGGTGACCCACTATTGAGTGTGATGAGCAGCATCGTCTATGGCTAGGAGGTTCATGGAAGGTCTGCACACAGTTGGTGTACTTCAACTAAAATATAAGTACTCATTCCTATGTTCATTTACATGTTGTGTATTTGTACATGTTATATTGATGAGTATTGCCTATATATGTTGTTATATTATGGGTTATGCCTGTGATTACTGCATGTATTCTTTTACTATTATTCTGTAATAGTCTGTGTATTAGCAGAATATGTTGTTTGTTTATGTTTATATTCATAGGCATATGATAATTTTTATTTCTACGAGATAACATGGCCTGACCTGGGTGGCCGAGGGTGTGAAAAAATGGTATAAGAGCATAAAAACAATGATGCAGTTGTTTAGGTAGCACTACCCGGCAGGGGTTGGTGGTCAGGGACGTTACAGGAATCTAGAGATACTAGAAGGCATCGGTAACATGATGGGCTCCTTTGTCCGAATAGCATATGCCACCCATCAAGGAAGGTACACTTCATATGCTCAGATTTGTGTCTATATTGATGTGTCAAAGGAATTACCAACTTCTATAAGCCTCAAATTCAGGGATACTGAGTGGATCCAAACAATTGATTATGAACATAAACCCTTCAAATGTTGTAAATGTCATGATCATGGACACATGTTCAGGTTTTTCCATCTAAACAAACAGGGGGAAAAACCAAAAGTCCAACAAGAAAAAGATGAAGAAGGGTTCGAAAAATTCTCAACGAAGAGAAAGATCCTCTGAAACGCAGCCCCCCATCCTAACCCTAAGGGGCCCAGAACTAGTAATAGCTTCGAGAAATTAGGGACAACATAGTAATCACATAGTGAAAATCCAACTTTGGGGAAACAACTTCAAGAAAAACAACCTCATATTCAAACCAAATATCCATATCCAATAGGTAAAGGAACATCAAACCCAAATCTATCTCAAGAAAGCAATATAACCAAAGACTAGGATGAGGAATTGAAAAATTTAGAGGACAACAAAATAGACCAGGAAGACAATGATGAAATGGAAATAGAAGGGTTGGACCTCCAAAGTATATTTGTATCTTATGCAAAACAAGAATTCCATTCAATCCCATAGAATCAAATCCAGCTCCTAAAATCAACATTTCTCAAATCCATGCACAAGGAAAAAGCCAAAGCAACTAAAAAAGGTAAGCATTATACAACTTCTTCACTTGGAGTTAAAAATAATGTTGCAAAAAAAACAATCAAAGTAAATAAAGAGGACAAGAAAAGAGGAACACCTTCAGATAAACAGTTATTACAATAACTAGAGGAGCTCTTAGTAAACTCAGGAAGAATTACAAGTATGGAAAAAAAATCTTGTCCCACCCTCCTCCTTCCCAATGAAAGTTATCACATGGAATGCAATAGGCCTCAATGGCCCGTGTAAACAAAAATCCCTAAAAACCCTGATATCTAAATAAAAATCGTCTACAATAATGATTCAAGAAACTAAATGTCCATCGGACACCCCTAAAAAGATTGCCTCAAAATGATGGAGAGGTTGTCTTTCAGTATCTCTGGATGCCAATGGAGCCTTAGGTGGTATAGCCATCCTTTGGAACCCCTCAGTTATCTCCATTAATCATTTCTTTTCCACATGTTGTTTACTCTCAATTGTCTTTCAATTAGTGAGATCAAACTAGATAGGAGCTATCACAAATGTTTACGGCCCCCAACTCCTAAAGGATAAATTGACTTTTTGAATTCTCTTTGTACCTTGGCTATGCTTATTTCCCCTAACCTGTGGATCTTAGGAGGTGATTTCAATATGATATCTTTTCTCCTAGAAAATCAAGGGGAATCAATCGCCTGGACCAAGACTTATATAGTTTCAAGGAAACTCTTCAACATCTCAATATGGTCGACTGGAAAAAAATGAATGGGGTTTTTACGTGGAACAATCAGAGGAGAGGTCCCAACCAAATTACCTCTCATTTAGACCGATTCTTGGTTTTGGAATCCCTTCTTTGCCTCAATTATTCTCTAGAGGCCTCAATCCTGCCTTATTGGGGCTCGTACCACTGTTCGGTCTGCCTAAATATAGATTTCCAAGCAATCCCAAAGAACATGCCCTTCCATTTTGAATCCTTTTGAATGACCAACCATTATTTCCAGGAAAATTTTGAGAGTTGGTGGAATTCAACAACCATAAATTCAGGATCATGAATGTACCACCTACAACAACGCCTGAAAAATTTAAAACATTGAATAAAAAAATGGAATAAGGAAGAATTTGGAAACATACTCTCTTCAAAATCAAAGTTGTCAGAGAAAATGAAATAGATTCAATAAGAAATGATCACCCAAGGCTGACCAAATAACCTCATAAAGGAGGAGATAATTTGCAAACCCAAACATCTGTCTGGGGACACCAGGAGGAACAATTATGGTGCCAAAAATCGAGAATTCAATGGTTAAAAGGAGAAAAGAACAAAAAGTTATTCCATGACTCAATGTTACAACGTTGACACTCCAACTGAATTACTTTGATAAGAGATTATCAAGGGAACAAACTAAGCCATCATAAAGACATGGAGATAGAGCTAGTTCAATACTACAATGATATGATGAAAAAAACTCAATAGGACAGGAAATTAACCATCAGTAAAATTGTTAAACACATCCCAAAGCTGATAACCAAAAATAAAAATGCAGCCCTAATGAGAGAAATATCACTTAAGGAGGTCGAAAAGGCATCCATGGATATGCCCAAAGGTAAATCTCCAAGCCCATATGGTTTTACAACTGAATTTTTTCATGTATGTTGGTCTGTGACAAAACAGGATGTATGGGAAGCTGTGGAAGACTCCATAAAATTCCTCAAATTTCTTCCAACCTTAAATTTTACCTTCCTAACCGTAATCCCTAAGGAGGATAAGGTAGAAGACCCTAATAGATTTAGACCTATATCCCTTTGCAATGTGATCTATAAAATAATTTCCAAAGTGACAGAAAATTGTCTTAAGCGCCTTCTCCCTCTCCTAATTTTCCAGGAACAATCAGGATCTGTGGAAGGAAGACAAATCCTCGATAGTATAATCCTATCCCAAGAGAATATCCACTCCCTCAATTCCTCCTGAAAGTCGGGTTTGCTGATTAAATTGGACCTAGCCAAATATTATGATAACATTAACTAGGATTACATGTCAAACATGTTTTAGGCATTTGGTTCCAACCCGACCTGGATAAAATGGATCATGTCCATGATCTCTTTAGATTTCTTCTCCATATTGCTAAATGGCTCGTCGACCTCAACCTTTTCCCCATCCCAGGGAATTCTCCAAGGTGACACATTTCCCCGTTCCTTTTTATCATAATGGCAACAGGGCTCGACAAGTCAATCCAAGTAGAAACAACTCAAGGGAAATGGAAAGGCCTCAACATCCATGGAGGAGATAAATCAGAACACACCAACAATTTGTGGATGACACAATGCTAATGGAAAATCCTACCTTAAGAGAAATTCTTCAAATAAAACAACTATTAAAAGGAATTTTCAGAAGCTTCAGGAATGCAAATCAACCAAACAAAGTCCCAATTGTTCTTCTTCAACACTCCCCCAGCAATGAAGACTTTCTTGGCTAAGACCCTAGGCTTCTTCTGCAGCTCTCTTCCAATGAAGTATCTAGGAGTCCCACTGGTCGACACTTCTCTCAAAAAAGTTGCTTGGGAAGACTTAATAGCTAAGCTCGACAAAAAAATGGATAATTGGTCCTTTAGATCCTTGAATCTAGCAGGTAGACTGATTATGGTAAAATTGGTCCTCTAGACTAATTCTGGTAAAATTCGTCCTTAGAGGGATATGAAACATCCAAATATACTTTCTCTAGGGAAGCTCAAAGGACAAGAAAAAAATGGCCCTTGTATCATGGGCCACGATATGCAAATAGAAATGGGTAGGAGGTCTAGTCCTTCAAGATTCAGAACTGATGGGTACATCCCTAGGAGCCAAGTTATGGTGGCAATGGCTAACAAACTAGAATGCTCAATTGGATTTCCTCTGGAAAGAGAAATATGAAAAGGAAGAACATAAAGAAAGCATGATAAGAATGCAAAAAAATCTACAGGGCTCACCAATCTAGAATATGGCTTGGCAAAGCCGCAGTCTGGTGCAACAAAATTGTTTTTGGGAAATAAAAATGGAAAGGAAGCCCTTTTCTGGGAAGATGTGTGGCCATAAAGACCAATATAGGAGGACCAGGATCAACTGATAAGCATAAATGAAGAAATCTCAAGACAGAGGAAAACCATAGTAGCTCACCACTGGACCTAGGATGACGAGCATGGTAAATGTCATAAATGGATTCCTAACGAAGAATGGAAGGGTACCCAAAATAAAGAGTTGGCAAAGGGTTTTTGGAGGGACTTAACGACCAGAAAGATACCAGTCTTCTAGGAGCCAGATAAGCTTCGTTGGGGTTGGAAAACAAAGTGTTTCTTCTCCATCAAAGGCTTATTCGCTGACAACAGGTTACCAAAATATTCCAAAGATGAAAATTTGGCAACAAATATGGAAGCAAAAACTATGGCCAAAAATCTCTATTTTCCTTTGATTGTTGATCTAGAACAAGACTCTCACTTGGGACAATCTCCATAAATGAGTCTTCATCGACCCCTCACGTTGTATGCTATGTCAATTCCAAGAAGAAACTAATTAACACACGTTTAACTTCTTCCCTTTTGTTGACTACCTATGGGAACAAAGTGAGGCCTTCTTCAGGAGAAGAGGTCGCAATCAGGGATCGATCATCTCAACCTTCGAAGAGTGGCCTAAATCCATTACCCAAAATCCCATTGTCAACTACCTTTGGTAGTTTCTCCTAGGGTTTCTGGTATGGGAGAATTGGAAAGAACATAACAAACGTATCTTCTAAAATGAGTTGAGGGCACCAGAAATGACTTGGGATTCCATAATCAAAGATCTACAAGGAATAATAATTAGTCAACCATGGACATAAGAAGATTGGAAAACAAAACTTTATTAAAGAGATATTTTGAGAGAGATGGAAATAAAAAATACATGTGCACAGGTCGCCCAAACTCTATTGAATCCAAAGGTCTTGAATCCCTTAACTTGGTTACCTCGTCCCCAAGGATTCATTAAACTCAAATTTGATGGGGTGTCCGAAGGAAATCCCAGTCAGGTAGGCTTTGGGGGGGCATTTCTCAACAACGAAGGTCAAACCCTCAAAACATATGCATGTAAACTAGGAATTACCAGCAACAATGCAACGAAGCTCCTAGCTTTGGAAGAAGGACTTAGAATCACCAGGGAAAATGGTTATAACCAAATTATACCTGAGGGGGACTCCATCCTCATTATGGATACGTTAAAGCGACTGCAACGAGGAACCCCTCTTTTTAAAGTAGTCTTTAGTTGGAGGTTGGAAGCGGTGATGGAGAGGGTCTTGCAGTTAATGTGAACCATACCATTCATCATCCCCAACCACGTGAAGAGGTCAACAAACAACCTCATGGATCTAGACAATGAAGGAATCCAACTCATGAGAGACAGATGGGAGGCAACATGGGACCCTACCTTCACTAACATGTTGGCCTCCACCTGTTAGGATTTGTCTAGGAAAGATTGGATACACCTGTATGGGGTGTTATGAGAGAGAAGTGTTGCGATTTCGGACCCCGAGACGGATAGGACGGGGGAACTAGGGAATATTAATAATCCCCCTAGCTGCCAAGTACCTTACAGGGGGAATGAGATGGTGACTGAAGGTATGAGTGAGGGTGGAAGGTTTTTTTACCCCAGTTGTCATAGAGAGATAAGATTTGTGAGGACTAACTATCTCGCAGAGTATGACGATTTAATTGATGTGAACACCAAACTTGCCACACCTCACCCTAGACTTGGCATATTAGATACCAAATTAAATGAAGAGGGAGTCTCAATCCCTTCTCCCAAGATCCCACACGAGGTGATCTGAAATCCATCACATGGAAACAAAGGCCGAAGGCATACGATGGAGGTGGGATGGATCCATTGCCATAACTCTGACTTAAATGAGAATTAATAGGGAAATAAGGATGGACCTATTTTGTTATCGTTCAATGGAAAGATGCATTGGAAAAAAATTCGGTGAAGTATGCAGGGTGGTGTAGTATCAACTCCTTGCAGAAGAAGTTAGGAGAAGTGGAAAATCATAGAGATATCCAAACAAAAGTGGGGGTCGAGACCCTCCCACATCTGAATATCTTACATTCTTAGCCTATATTGTGAAGGGGGTGTTGGGTTGCAATGGCACCATGAACGGTTTATCCCCATGGTTATCGTTGAGAAGGGAACTCTCCCCTAGGATCATCCTCTCGTTATCCCCAACCTGAAGGTTTGTGCTCTCGAATCCAACATGAATCTTTCTTTGCAACCCATTCCTACTTTACCTCAATTTCGACACAATTTCAAGACCATGTGGAGGAAACAGAGGTAGTCGTCCAACAGGAAAGAACCATGCAAACAGAGTAGGAGGTGGAAGAAGCACCAATTCGTTGGGTTCCAGATGTGGGAACATCAAGGGAAAGAGGCACGAAGTACTAGAAGACAGTGGAACTCTACTGGCACATTAAGAACCTCTTAGTTCAAATGTTACCGACAAAGGAAGAGGCCCATAGCACGATGAAACTCCAGTTGGATGGTATTCACCTCATGATGTGCGAAGTGTTGGTATGTCTTCCTCTGACAATCTCAACAATGACTCCCTTAGCACCACACAACACAGAGAATTCAGTCCTAGACCAGACTCAAGACTGGTTGGTTATGCCACCTGGTCCTTGACTCATGTTTTTAGTTTCCAATTTTCTTTTTTGTTGGTTATGAATTACCTTAGAAGATTCAGACCACGAGGCAATAATAAGAAGGTAGTAGGCAATTTTTTTGTCTTTTTGGAACAAAAATCTCTGTTTAAAAACAATGGCTACACAGTATGGTTTGATAAACTTTGCCTCTGCTATTGGTTTGGTTTCCCAAGTGGCAAACCAATAGCAAAGGAAGATCATTTGTATTATTTTTTGGATAGTTCAATAGAATTCTAGTACCGTAAGATTACCAAAAAAAAAATATTAACTTCTGAAATTAAAATGTTGTATGTAAAATTATTTATAAAAATTATAATAATTATGCAAAAGAAAGATAAAATTAATAAATTTTAAGTGACAACAACTTAAAAATTCTTCAGAATACACATTTTTTTCATGCCACTAAAACAAAGATCATCACACATAATTAATAAACTTAATAGTTACAAAGGTTAACATATTACTATACAATAAATAATTTATGTGCTTAAATCTAAATATAAGCTCAAGTAATCATCCACATATCTTGTTATTACATTTTTAAAGTTGATTAGATAACCACTCAATAAATTTGATCATGTAAGTTTATTCATAACCATATGAAAAACCATACAATTATTTCCTCCTATTCTAAAATAGGATGGTATTTGACTTGCTACCATACATACCCTACCCCCCTCTAGATTTGAACCTGTGACCTCTTAAAAGGAAACACATGTTCTTAACCATTAGGCCCACTCGGTGTGTGTATATATATATATATATATATACATTTTATTTTCCACATAATCTACAACATAATCATTGATTTCAAAATCAAGTTAAGCTTATTTATTGGATATTTTCTAAAATCAATTTTGATGAATGGGAAGGAAAAAGAAAAACTATTGATTATTGGAATTATTAATAAAGAAAAAAAATTAATAACAAAGAAATAGATGAATTTTATGATAATAACCACATTGATAATTGGGACCAAAACTTTAATGTATATCGTTACCTTTTTAAACCTTTATTGCTCTAAAAAGGGCCAAAACTATGCTCATGTAAAAAAGTTGAGTAATGCACTTCACGTGGTATACACATCCACCCCCCTCATGGTATGCAAGATTGAATCAATGGTCCCTGTGGGAGAGGGAGAAGGTAACAATGGAACTTCATTTATGGATGGTCTACGAGGAAGTGTAGATATGGGTTTTGATTGTAGTTATAGAGATACTCTAGCTAGAGTATATACAAAGGAGGAAACTCCTAAAATATATTAGGAGATAACACACGTGTAGATGGAAAAAAGAGATTGTGCTAGAAAGAAGACATCAAAGTGAATATTGGGAGAGAACAAAAATTACGCACTAAATTATGTTACAAATTTGGTTACAAGATCGTTCAAAAACAAATGCTTGAGAACTTTGCACTTCACATCCAATATATGGTATCACATGTATTTATTCCATAAATAAATGTCCTAGTTATATAAGATTATGTAGTAGTTATATAATATTAAAACTCCAAACTTAGGATATTTATGTTTGGAAAAAAATTACTTTAACCTAAGATTGAAAAAACGCAATCGATCCAAAACACATAAAATTGGTTGAATAAGAATTGTAATAAAAATAATTTAAAAATATTATAAAAAAAAATTATAATATATATAATATGAACTTTGAATGCAATTATTTTTTTTGTTTTTTAATGTAATTATTATTATTTTTTTCATTATATATATAATATGAACTTTTTGTTTTCTCAATATAGTTTTTAAAAAAATTAAATATTTATATTATTTAAATAAATATTTTATTTTATTTTCAAATATTAAAAATAAGTTTAATTTTTCAAAAATTTTAATTAAAAAATACCACATAATACATTACCTCAACCCATCATTATTTTGTTTAATTTAAATATTCAACGTTTTATTCTCCCTTTATCTCATGATTCATAAATAACCTGAGCTTGTGGTTTTACATTAAATCCTTTACATTTACTACACATCAAATAATTTAAATTAAACTAATAAATATATTTAAAATATTATTATTTAAATAAATAAATTATTTTTATTTTAAATATTAAAAATATCATAAACATTAGTGAAAAAAGTTAAAGTAAGTGTGACATAAAACTTTATCTCATGATTCATAAATAACCTTAGCTTGTGGTTTTACATTAAATCCTTTACATTTACTACACATCAAATAATTTAAATTAAATTAATAAATATATTAAATATATTATTATTTAAATAAATAAATTATTTTTATTTTAAATATTAAAAATATCATAAACCTTAGTGGAAAAAGTTAAAGTAAGTGTCACATAAAACTTTATCTCATAATTCGTAAATAACCTTACCTTGTGGTTTCACATTAAATCCTTTACATTTACTACACATCAAATAAATTAAATTAAACTAATAAATATATTTAAAATATTAATATTTAAATAAATAAATTATTTTTATTTTAAATATTAAAAATATCATAAAATAATTTAAATTAAACTAATAAATATATTTAAAATATTAATATTTAAATAAATAAATTATTTTTATTTTAAATATTAAAAATATCATAAACCTTTGTGGAAAAAGTTAAAGTAAGTGTCACATAAAACATTACATCAACCCACCACTCCTTTGTTTGATTTAATTTTTTTTTTATTTTTTATCCTTCCTTTATAGCCGTACCTTGATGACGTCAATATGCATTGGTTAATTTATTTGGTTAAGAAAGTTTAAATTCAAATTGAGGTGTAATTATCACAATTACCCTCCTTTTGGCACGGCATGAAACATGAGGTTAAAAGACCAAAAGCTCAAGGTGGAAGTTTTCATCGAGGGTTGATGACGCTTTGCTCTAACTATAAGCATAATTTGAATTTGGAGTGTGGGAAGATAGAGACATTCTTGAATATTCTATTAATTTCAACTCATTGATATCGATCCTCCATTAACTTTTTTTTTATTTGCTTTTTAGTTTTTTCTGTTTTTTATTTCCATTCATCATTGTTAGAATAATGTCGAAACTTCTAGAATAAGTGTGAATTTAGAATGATGTTAGAGCTTTGTTTGTGAGTTTGTATTACGAGAGTCTAGATTTAGTTTGTGGGTGGTTTGAGATCCATAATCTTAGGAGTTTGATCTAATCCTATTAAGTTATAAATGTAATGGAATTTTCCCAGTGAATTAAGTTTAATTGGTGAGCACTGTCTCACTTGAAGTGTATAATCCTCTTGATCATAATTCCGTGTTTTAATTTGGTATCAGAGCCTGGAAGAAGAGGCGTGTTTTTTCTTCGTTGGCGAGTTGTTGTTCAAGCAGTTTGGACTGCCAACGTGAGCGTGGAGAGTTACACCTGCAATTTTTCTCAGCGTGGAGCAGCAATCTGGTTCAGTGGGCAGTGTGAAGCAACGAGCAACGTGGAGAGTTCTGAACATGAGAGTGGACAGATTTGGTGTGGTGAGCGTGGATCGAACACACAACCTTCAGAGCAGCATCATGATCGAACACGTGATTTCCAATTTTTTTTGTCAACAAAGCAACGTTCTGGTTCCTTGAGCAGTGATCTGGTGTAATCGTTGCGTGCTGATGAGAAACCCATTGTGTTGTAGAGTGTACATTACTACTCGAGACTGCCAAACCATGTGTGAAGAGAGGGTTTCCTATGTCCAGAGAGGACATGAGAAAATTGTTGTTGCTGAGGACTAATTTGATTGCACCAATTCTGTGACATCGAATGTTCATTTCCTAGTGGGTGTGAGACATGATCTGGTGATCCCACAATGTTGCTCAACAAATATGAGATTCTACACAGTAAACCAGTTCATTGACTCCAGATGTAAAAGGTAGTTCAATTAAGTTTTTGTTGTTGAGCTTGCTGAATTATTTGTGGTGGAAGATGTCAAATCCTCTCGGTGATTCTTATCTAAATGAATCCACCAAACTTGATGGAAAAAATTACGTTAACTAGAAATTTAAGCTAATGACAATTTTAGAAGCATATAGTCTGTGGATGATTGTGAAAGGAGATGAGCCCAAACCCACTGTTGTTGCCTCCATTCCAGATTGGGATATACAAGAAATGAAAGCGAAGGTGTTGTTGCAGATGTCTGTAAAGGATAGAATAATTCCTCACATCCGAGATTGTAAAACTTCCAAAGAGACGTGGGATATGAGCCCAAACCCACTGTTGCTGAGACGTGGGATTGTGAAAGGAGATGAGCCCAAACACACTGCTGCTGCCTCCATTCCAGATTGGGATATACGAGAAATGAAAGCGAAGGTGTTGTTGCAGATGTCTGTAAAGGATAGAATAATTCCTCACATCCGAGATTGTAAAACTTCCAAAGAGACGTGGGACATTCTCAAAGGTTTTGTATGAAACCTCTAATGCAAACTGAATTTTATTCTTAAAAACTAAGCTTTATCTATCAAAATGGAAGCCAATGAAAGCATAAGTAATTTTGTATCCTGAATTAAATATTCAAGTGATAAGTTGGGTGATATTGGTGAAAAGGTTTCCAGTGGTGATTTAGTAACTATCGCTTTGAAAGGTTTAGTGCAAGATTATAAATTCTTTATTTCAGCACTCTCTGCTAGACAAACACCCCATACTTTTGATGAATTGGATGGAATTCTTCTTCAAGAGAAAGAGAGAATGAAAAATTATGATCTAGACTCAAGTGGCTCAGATTTGGCATTGATTGCAAGAGGTAAAAGAGCATACAGAGGTAAATCATGGGACAATATCATAGGCATGTTTCAAGCAAAGCATAAAGGTATGACACATCATGATTCTTATGTTAAGAGAAATATTGAATGTGAATATTGTGGCAAACCTGAAAATCTTGCTAAAGATTGCTATAGAAGAAATAATCATGAGTCCAATCAAAGATATAAAAGGAATAATGGAAATTTTGTGCATAAAGACACTTCAGTCAATGATGGATTTAAAAATCTTAAGTTGTTTATTTATGAAGCTGCATTATCTGTTGAAATTGATGATGAGAATGCATGGTTCATAGATTTTGGTGCATCATTCCATATAACCTATAATAAAGAATGGTATGATGAATATTATGAGAACATTGATGGAACACACATTTATTTAGGAGATAACAGATCACATAAAGTACAGGGCTATGGAGTGATAAGTGTGAACTTACCTAATGGACAATTGAGACATATTCATGATGTGATGTATGTTCCTGGTATTAAAAAGAATTTAATATATGTTTCAACTATCACTAATAATAATTTAAAAGTGGAATTTGGTAAGTTGAGGTGTGTTGTAAAATATGTCTAGGATCACTACATGATTGTTTCCATAGGTACCAGACTTGGTGGATTGTATAAGTTGGATGTGACAATGAACCATCATGTTGCATTGGAATCCACAACAATGTCAACATAAGAGTTATGGAGCCACATGTATGGGCACCTCAATTACAATTATTTGATGTTATGAAGAATGATCATTTTCCATGTGAAGCATGTGTACTTGGTAAGCAACATAGAGAGGAGTTTCCCATATGTACAAAGAAAGGGAAAACTGATATACTTGAATTAATTCATACTGATGTATGCAGACCTATGAAAACTAGGTCACTTGGTGGTGCTTCGTACTTTCTTATTTTTGTTGATGATAGATCTAGATATACTTGGGTCTACTTCATAAGGATAAAAAGTGATGTATTTGAGTATTTTAAAGAATTCTGAACTATGACTGAAAAACATACAGGCAAATGTATTAAAATTATCAGATATGACTAGGGTGGTGAATATACATCAGGAGCATTTAAAATTTATTGTAAATTTAATGGGATCCAACAATAATTTATAGTACCTCATAGACCTTAGCAAATTGGTGTCGCTGAGAGAAGGAACAAAACACTGGTCAAGTGTGCTCGCAGTATGCTTCAAGGTAAAAACATTTCTAATGGTTTTTGGGCAGAAGCTATTAATATTGTTGTTTATTTAAAGAATCGAATTCCAACTAAGAAATTAGATTTCCAAAATCCTTTTGAGGTTTTTCATGGTTATAAACCTGATGTCAATCACTTAAGAGTGTTTGGATCCAGTGCCTTTGCTCATATTCCTAATGATGAAATAATAAAACTTGATGCAAAATCAATCAAGTGTGTTTTTATTGGGTATTGTACTGATAAAAAAACATACAAATTGTTTGATCCCAACTCATATAAATTGTTTGCAAGTAGAGATGTAGTGTTTCATGAGAATGCAGATAGAGGTGATACAATGAATGATGTTGATGCTTGACATATTTCTAATGATAATCATGATCATGTCAAAATAGATGCAATGGTTAAACATGAACAAGAACATGTACAGGTTCACGAAAGGAATGAAAGCAGTATGGACACTTCAAGCAGTCATGATACATCAAGTGGATAAGAGTCGCCAAAGAAAAGGAGAAGATATGAAAGCAGTGAAGGACCAAGGCGGTCATCATGACAAACTCAACCACCTAACATATAGAGATTATGCATTGATGCCCCATGTAATGAATGTTGTAGAACCTGTAAACTATGAACAAGCTAAAGAACATGAAGAGTGGATAAATGCAATGAATGAAGAATATGACTCTCTTATGAAAAATCAAACATGGGAATTAGTTGAACTTCCTGAAAACAAATTTCCTATTGGAAGCAAATGGTTGCATAAATCTAAATTTAAAGAAGATAATAGCATTGATAAATTTAAGGCAAGATTAGTTGCAAAAGGATATCCACAAAAGGAGGGAATTGATTATGATGATACTTTTCCACCAGTAGATAAATTGAATACAATTAGAGTACTGATTTCCTTAGCTACAAAACATAATTGGAAACTACATTAGTTAGATGTCAAATCTGCTTTTCTAAATGGTGATTTAAAAGAAGAGGTTTATTTGGTTCAATCTGAAGGGTTTGTCAAGCAGGGACAATAACATCTAGTCTGCAGGTTAAGGAAATCCTTATATGGTTTGAAACTGGCACTGAGATCATGGTATGTAAATATAGATACCTTCTTTTATCAGAATGGTTTTGTGAAAAGAAAAAGTGATCCTAACCTGTATGTTAAGAAATATGAAGAAGGGAATGTTGTTTTAATATCTTTATAAGTGGATGATCTCATTATTACAGGCAATGCACACAGGTTAATTGATGAGATTAAAGGTCAGTTGTCTCAAGAATTTGAGATGAAAGACCTCAGTGAATTGCATTACTGTTTAGGACTTTAGGTTTGGAGAGAACCTAGTAAGACATTAATCACTCAAAGTAAATACAAAAAATAAATTCTTAGGAAGTTCAATATGAGTGAATGTAAAGCAATGTCAACTACCTTAGAACATAATGCAAAGTTATACAGTGATGATGGAACTAAATAGGCATATGGTACTTTATATCATCAGTTGGTGGGAAGTTTGAACTACCTCACCACTACCAGAACATACATTGCATACTCAGTCATCATCCTTAGTCAGTTCATGGCTAAGCATTTTGAAAGTCACTGGAACGCTGCAAAGAAAGTCCTCTGATACTTGAAAGGAACAATAAATTTTGGTATTATGTATACTGATGAATCTAATGTTGGACTGACATGTTTTTCTGATTCAGATTGGGCAAGAAATCTCGATGACATAAGATCTACCTCAGGCTATGAATTTCATATATAATTGGGGGTTGTGTCGTGGAGTAGCAAGAAACAACCAACTGTTTCTTTGTCATCAATGAAATTTGAGTATAAAGCCTTAACCAGTGCTACTTGTGAAGATGTTTGGTTGCAGATAATTATTGTAGATGTTGAAGAGGAGAAAAATGGTCCAACATGCATCAATTGTGACAATCAAAGTGATATCAAATTGGCACATAATCCAATATATCATGCAAGATCAAAACACATCGAGCTACAACACCATTTCGTGAGAGAGAAGATTGAATAAAAGGAAATTGGTTTGATTTTTTGTAATACAAATGATAATGTGGCTGATATATTTACCAAACCTCTTGGTAAAATCAAGTTTGAAGCTTTTAGAAGCAAGTTAGGTGTTGTAGAAAATCCATTTCTCCATTAAAGGGGGATGTTAGAATAATGTCAAAACTTCTAGAATAAGTGTGAATTTAGAATGTTGTTAGAGATTTGTTCGTGAGTTTGTATTACGAGAGTCTAGATTTAGTTTGTGGGTGGTTTGAGATCCAAAATATTAGGAGTTTGACTTAATCCTATTAAGTTATAAATGTAATGGAACTCTCTCGGTGAATTAAGTTTGATTGATGAGCACAGTCTCACTTGAAGTGCATGATCCTCTTGATCACAATTATGTGTTTTAATTACCATAAGTTGTTCTTTTTCTTTCACTTCATTAAGTTGTTAATAGTTATTTTCTCTATTTATTTATTTTTTCTTTCTATATTTACCAAACCTCTTGGTAAACTCAAGTTTGAAGTTTTTAGAAACAAGTTAGGTGTTGTAGAAAATCCATTTCTCCATTAAAGGGGGATGTTAGAATAATGTCAAAACTTCTAGAATAAGTGTGAAATCAGAATGTTGTTAGAGATTCGTTCGTGAGTTTGTATTACGAGAGTCTAGATTTAGTTTGTGGGTTGTTTGAGATCCAAAATCTTAGGAGTTTGATCTAATCCTATTAAGCTATAAATGTAATGGAATTCTCCCAGTGAATTAAGTTTGATTGTTGAGCAATGCCTCACTTGAAGTGCATGATCCTCTTGATCATGATTCTGTGTTTTAATTACCATAAGTTTCTCTTTTTCTTTCACTCCATTAAGTTGTTAATAGTTATTTTCTCTATTTATTTATTTTTTCACTTTATTTGTATTTTACTTTGCTTTTTAGTGTTGGTCTGGAATAATGTTATAAGTATTTTGCATTATAATGTTGTGATATTGTATGATTAATGCAGTATATGTGTGTTATTCGATGTACTAATAGAGAGGGAGCACTGGAACACAGTTGAGGCCAATTTATTTTGAATGTGCAAAGGCGAGCGTGGTATATGGAGCAAGACAATTTCCTACAAATTTCATTACAAGCTCAGCGTTAGAACTCTCTCAATTGTAAAGATATATTGAAGTTGGCTATTAGTATGATGTGTGAGTTGTGTGTATTTTTTTTTTTTTTTTATATCTAGAAATAATTTTCTCGAGTCCGAGATGAAATTCTAATGAAATCAGGGTGATCTCTATTACTATTTTATATCCATGATTTTTTTGCACCGTAATAGTGTAGTTCAAGCTATTCAATTTTTTGCCTTTGATTTTGTATTACTTTGTCAAAAAGAATCGAGGCTTTGTATGTACGACTTGAGGAGTCGAGTGAAGTAAGGGGAAAATATAGTCATTTCGGAGATTTCCAAATATATGTTCACAACTCTCTTTCATTGTTTTTCTTGTGTTAGAAGAGGAATTGTGTATATTATTGCTCTTAGCAAATCATATCACTTCTCTTAACAAATTATATCTGGAAATAATCTTTTCAAGTCCGAGATGAAATTCTAATGAAATCAGGGTGATCTCTATTACTATTCTCCATCCATGATTTGTTTTATAATAGTTCAAGCTATTCAATTTTCCGCAAGGATGCCAAGCTATGTCGTACAATTGTTTCCATGGCCCACTGACCTGGATTTTAGTTTAGAAAGGTATGTGCGCCAATGGGACACCATTTAGTTTAGAAAGGTATGTGTTATAATGGGCTACCAAGGTGTCATAATATAAACTTGAATATAATTAATCTTTTCGAAACATCGTGAGACCCAATGTCTGATTCTTAACAAGTTTGTAGCAACCACTCTATTTTGCATTCAGTTGTCTTCAATAGTATCAAAGGCCACAACATTGAGGTTATCATGGTCACATGGATGTACAGTAAATATAACATGTTGTTATTTAAATATATTATTATTTTATTTTGAATTTTGATTATGTGGAAAATATTATATTGACCTAAACGTTATTTAAATATATTAAATATATTATTATTTTATTTTTTATTTTAATTATGTGGAAAATATTATATTGACCTGAACGTCAACTTTATAGATAACAACCAATTAAACAACCTTACAATTTATAAAAAAAAATAACGTAATTGGGCGAAATGGGAAAATATCATGATTGTTATCGATCTGGGGAAGATTTCTCTTCAATATAAAACATAACTACATTTTCCTGGTTCAAATTATACACTGAAACTCAACGTCTCTACAACATTCTCGATATCAACTATTTACGTAACATGACACGTTAAATCCTATCGACTCAAAGGGTACAAACTAATATGAAATAAAAGATATATATTTTGGGCTTACAAGGCTCAGAAGAATGGTGGGGATGCTAGTAATCTGTAATTAAATCATGCACGACGCTTGCGCATTAATAATTTCAAATCTTCGTACTATAATTCCGGGTTAGTTAAGTGAAAACATATGCCTTAGTAAGACAACTTGCGAGCGTTTTGTTTTTTCAATCTAATTATTTTTTTTCCATGCTAAGATCCCACTACCATTTATTTTCCTCCTTATATCCCATAGGGATTCAATCTAACAACCTCTGTCTATTATTGAACTACAATTTCTTGTTTTTCTTTAATTTTTTTTTTTCAATGGAGTATTTTGCATAGCTTTATGTAGACCTACAAATTAAATTTGAGGGAGGCATTTGGAGTTTGGTAGGAGTGTCATGTTGGAGGGCGGGTGCAGAGGAGGAATGGAAGGACAGGGGATAAGGAGTAGAATGAGTGGAAAAATGAGATGGAGACGAGGAGAGCGAGAGGAGACAAGGACGGGTGGGGTGAGGATAAGGGAAAAGAAGGATACATGGAGCGGAAGGGTGAGGGTGAGGGTGAGGGTGAGGGTGAGGAAGTGGAATGGTGAGGGGGAACAAGTGTGAGGGGTGGAAGGAGGATGGAAGAGTGGACAACGGGTTACAAGAGGAGGAGGTTAGGGATGTGAATACAATATGTGAAGGAGAAGACAAAGACAGGGATGGAAGAGGGGACAAGAAGTAAGGAAGACATAGTTTCAAAAGAAATTAGGGGAGGGGGTAGAGGAAGTAGGGTGTGCACATGGAGGTGGAGTTTTAATTGGAGAAGTGGAGAAGAAGGAAAGGGGTTTGGGGATTTTTGAATGGAGTGTCATGGAAAAAGGAGGAAGGGGAGTGGTGGGGTGGGGCTGGTGAGATTGGAAAGTGGGAGGGAGAGGGGGCAGAAGGCATGGGGTTTTGGGGAAGTGAGGAGGTGTGGGAGAGGGAGTAGAAGGGGAGGTTAAGTCGAACTATTGGGAGGAGTGGAGGAATAAAGGGACTAGGTGTCAAGTTCGGAATGAAGGTAAGTAAAGAAGTAGGATTAGGAGGGTTCTATATGAGGAGGAAGATGAAATGGAGGAGGAAGGGGTGAAGGGAGAGGAAAGGTGTTGTTGGGTAGGAGGAATAGGTGGAGGGAGAGGGGAGGTATTATTGGGAGGATTTGAGTTGGATGGAAAGGGGGTATTGAAGGGGTATAGGGGAGGAAGGGGATTAAAAGTGAGAGGGGGAAAGGGAATAATGGTGGGGAAGTAGGGGGTGTGGGTGAGGCATACTAAAAGGAGGGGCTGTGCAACATGAGAGGAAATGGAGGAGGGGAGTTTGAGGGGATATTAAGTTAGGAAGATGTGTAGGAGGAGAGGAGTAGGAAGGGACCATGCAGTACGAGAAGTGTGGAGGATGGGGTGTTAGATAAGGAGTAGAGGTGGGGGGGGAGGAGGAGTAGGTGGGTGTTAGATAAGGAGGAATATAGGTGATGGGGGAGGAAGATTGATTTGGATTGGATCATCATATAAGTTTTTATTTAGTTTGGTATTTTTTGGGTTGAAAATTGGAGGAATCCACTTGTAGGGCCATTTTAACATGGAGTTTGGAAAATTGGGTTTGAAACCTTCTGTTTGAGGAATTAAACAACATTTATTTGTAAAAATACTCCCTTTGTGCTCCTCACAATGTTTTACACATAGATACAATTCCAACGGTGCAAGAATCACTTCAATGGGAGCTCGTATGTGAAACCTCCCACAAATTGGCCTACTTTGTTGACCACCATGGTATGAGTGGATGCCACGTCAACCTCCATTACTCAAAATTGTGGCTACTCAAGCTTGTGTGGATAGCCATGTGAATAACATTCTATAAGGTCCAAACCTTATCAATAACTGAGGGTTGAGGAAGTCAAAACCTTGAATCTAGATGGAAATACTAGACTGTTAGGAGGAGAAGGGGTTCCATTCTTTTGTATTGCACTTGTTCCATAGTTGAGTAGAGAATCCAAGGAGTGGATTTTGAGAGCATAACAGAGGATGTAGGAGAACCACATTGTCAAAAGTAAATCCATGGTGAGTACCCCTTTCTGATTAGAGCATAAGCCTCAATTTTTTCTCTTTAGAATGACGAACACTGAAATATCCATAGTAGTTTATAGATCATATTGGTATAAGATATAGATTTCTTCAGAGTATTTGTGGAAAGTTATAGGATCCACTTTTGGATATTCCATTGGAAGGTCTAATTCAAGTGGATCTTTCTTGTTAATCAATTGATATTCTTCATTGGTTCCAACCCACCAGGTTGGTTTTCGTTGGCACTTCCTAACTTGCCTTACCCTTTTCAAAAGTTTGTTGCTAAATGCCCTATTCCAAAGCAAGCTCTACAATAGAAAGAGAGATGTTCATAATAAATATTTTGTGTCAAAGAACTATTTTTGTTGATTATTTGGGTTGGTTTTCATTGATGTCAACCCTTGAAGAAATTCTGATAGCAAATTCTGGTAGCACAAAGGTTTGGGTAATGGACCCAAATTTGTTTGATGTATAATGGTATGAGTTTTAATATATTTGAAGGTAATACTATTATATATGGATAGTACATGTCGTTCCATTTCCAGTGGTATGTGTAACATCACATAACTCCTCACAGTTAGAGATTTATGTCCATGTGAAGTTGGAGAACCCTCATGAGTCATCTAGAAGCCCCAAAAGATCAAAGTAATCAAAGTGGTTGCAAAGAATAAAATTTTTAAATAATAAAGTGAAGTGATGAGTGTACTATAAGTCAAAGTGGATACACAATAAATTATTTAAATAATAAAGTTAATGGAGAAATTACTAAGTGGACAAGTGGTTAGAAGTGGGTTAGCCCTAAAATAAGGAAAGTGGTTTAAGATGGTTAGAAGGTAACCCCTTGAGGAAGAAGTGAAGTGATGAGTGTAATATAAGTCAAAGTGGATACAAAAAAAATTATTTAAATAATAAATTTAATGGATAAATTACTAAGTGAACAAGTGGGTTAGCCCCAAAATAAGGAAAGTGGTTTAAGATGGTTAGAAGGTAACCCCTTGAGGAAGCTACATAAAACTATAAATAAGAGGCAAGGGTCTCTCATTTTAATCACACTTGAGCATATTGAATATCTACAAGTGACTAAGGTAACCAAAGGATATCTAAGACAAATTTCAGAGGGAAGGTGAAGTAAAGAAGGCCGAAATTCAAGTGAGGATAAATTATTTTGATGATGCTTTCTAAGGTATGTTATTTACAGGTCATCTCACCATTTTCACAATAAAGTTTTTTTCTAAAATGATTCAGAACGTGAAATTGGAAGGACGTTGAGGAAACATATCCAAGTAGCTGTGATAAAAATGCCAGCTTGTGGGTCTTTTTATTTTTTGTGTTACACTCCGTGGAAAATAGGGTTTGTGGCTAGTCCTGAAACAAGTCTAAAACATGTGTTTTGGGTAAAAGTGTCATAACTTATTCATAAGATATCCAAATTCAGTAATACCAAATGTATTGGTTAGAGTGCAATATGCAATATTCTTTGTACCATTTTCAGATCCATACAACAAATATTCCATGTGGGGCACATTCTACAAGTTCGCTCTCTAGAATAAGCCATAATTCAACAAGGTATGCCATTTTTGCTATAACTCATTTTCTGAGAGGTTCCAAGTAGTGAAACCTGGAGGAATTGCATAAAATACACTGAAGAGCATTTTGTACTATTTTCAAATCTTTATTAATTACATGTACATAGTTATGGTTATTTCAAGTTAGGGTTGTTGACTAATCCAAAATTAGTAATGTGAGACTAAAGTAAAGTTTGATGAAAATGCTATTATCTTGTTGTTAAATTTAAGGAAGGTTTGCAGGTATGTGATTATATACAACAAGTCTATTACAGAGTTACAAATCAAATTTAGATGATGAATTGATTAGGTATTTTGGTTGAGGTACATGTTGGGTACATGGTTGAGACAAGTAGCTGATGAGTTGGCACATACATGAGGTGTATAGTCGATGATGTTGGTACATATTAATTAGTCATAGTTTATTTTGAATGATTGGTACATATTTGGTGCATGGTTGATGCACTCGTTGATGGTACAAGTTGAGGTACAGGTTGGTGCATGGTTGATGCACTTGTTTATGGTACATGTTGATTACAGGTTGTTTGGACAGGTTATTGTGATAGGTTTGGTGCATGGTTGATGCATTTGTTTATGGTACATATTGAGGTACAAGTTGATGTATGGTACATTTTGGAATAGGTTATTGGTACAGGTTGTTACATGATGATTACAAGTTGATTGGTACATGTTTACAATAATATATCTCACATTGATAGTGTGACGGCGGTTCCATCATTCTACTTCTACGACAGGGCGGTTGGGCGGGGAAATGATAGGTGGTTGTAGCCACCTTCCGATTGTAGCCGGAGAACATAGGGGGTTGTATCCTCCTTTTGGTTATAGCCATAGAATTGGGGAGTTGGATCTTCCCTCAGGTTGTATCTTGAGAAACTAGGGGGTTGTAGCCTCCTTCTGGTTGTAGCCAGAGAATTGGGGAGTTGGAGTTTCCTTCAGGTTGTAGCCTGAGAAAATAGGGGGTTGGAGCCTCCTTCCAGTTACATCTGGAAAACAAAGGAATTTGGTGCTTCCAATGAATGTAATTCTTAAAGACATATAAGAAAAAACATTTTGTGGTTTTCTCCCGCTTTGGGTTTGCACGTAAAAACACTAGTGTACTATGTATGTGTATGATTGCTCATTTTTTCACTATTTATTGACTTTGAAACTATTGGATGATAATTCTACATTGATATAACATTTGCATTTTGTGGTTAAAAAGGATTATTTCTATATTATTGATTCACCCTGCCCCCCCGCCCTCAGTAATCCAACAATTGGTATTAGAGTCGGTTCCTTCAAGAATCAATTTAACCACTACAAGGTAGATCATGGAGAGAAACAACATGTATAAACATGGAATACCACAATTGGATGGACAAAAGTATGCATTCTGGAGCAAAAGGATGAAAAAATATATACATGCACAAGGATTTTAAATTTGGCAATCTATAGTAGATGGATACAAAGAACCAGCAGTTCCACCTACAAGTGAAAGAGAAATAAAAATCGGTCAAAATAATTCCAAAGCCACAATTTCACTTCTGAATGGTCTTGGTGAATCAGTATACACCAAATTTATGCATTGTAAATCCACTAAAGAGATGTGGGACAAACTTCAAAATATTTATGAAGAAGATTCAAAAGTCAAAGCAACAAAGATTCAAACTTACAAAGGTCAGTTTGAACAACTAAAGATGAAGGAAGATGAGAATATTGCAACTTACTTCTTACGAGTCAATGAAATAGTAAATGCAATCATAGGATTGGGAGAAGAAATTAAAGAATCTATAATTGTTCAAAAGGTACTAAGATCTCTTCCTATGAGATTTGATCCTAAGATATCAACACTAGAAGAAAGAGTTGATCTAGACTCAATAAGCATGGACGAACTACATGAAATCTTCATAGCATATGAAATGAGAAACTGAACAGGAAAACCCAAATATAAAATAAGCAACTTTCAAAGCATCCAAAAGGTCAAAGCAAAAGGGAAAGCAAAAAGAAAAGAACATAGAAGCAACAATGGAATCTCAGAAGATGATGAAGAAATGGCCAATTTTATCAAGAGATTGAACAAGGGAACCAATGGAAGATATAAAGGTAAGCTTCCATTGATTTGTTTTAATTGTGATGGTATTGATAATTTTTCTAACAAATTTTCTCATAAGAAAAATAAGGGGAATGTTGAAGATTACTCAAATAGCAAACAAACATATAAAGGCAAAGGAACCACAAAGAAAGTTTTCAATAAAAGCTTATGCACCAAATAAGACATCTCCTCATCATATGAAGATGAAGTTAGTGAAAGTGAGACAAAAAGAGTTATATGCATGGAAGTAGAAGACTCTGATAAAGAAGAAACCTAAGAAGAATATGAAGATGCAGAAGTTGACTACCAAGAAGAATTGTTGACTGCCATAGAAGTTATAAGAAGAGAAAAGAGGAAAAACAAGAAGCTACAAGCAAAACTAGACAAGAAGGAAGACACTCAAGAACTAGAGAAGATCATCACAGAATTGAAGGTTCAAATAGAATAATATAAAAGAATTGAAGAAGCACTCAAAGAACAGTTAGAAGAAAGAGACATGATAGTTGGAAATTTGGAAGCAGAGATTGTCACATTGAGAAATGATCTTCAAAAGAAAAATATGCAGAACAACTCAAAAGTTTTGGATGACATTATCAACATTCAAAGGTATAATCATGACAAGTCTGGACTTGGATACAATCAGACAGAAAGGGGGTCAATCTCCAAATAAAAAGAACAAGAAACATATCGAAAAATTTATGTAGAAACAATCAAAGGGGATAGGAAGACCTACAAGGAAGATTACATGGACACTCCTCCACTGAGAAGATTCAAATTTCAAAATCAATGACCGACAGAAACAAATAGGCCTCAGGAAAAATAAGGATTCCTAAGAGTAACTCATTTCAAAATATCTTCAACTCCCAAGTATCAAACTATCCTTTTTCTTTTATGTTATGCATACAACAATTTTGGACATAAAGTTGTAAATTGCAGAGCTAATAGTAGGAACATAAATGGTTATCCAAGAAGGCCTAGTGAAACACAGATAAGAAGATATAACAGGTTTGAATCATTGAACACTAAAGTGGAATGATAAAAGTGAAATAACTTTGGACACATGGCCAAATATTGTAGAATGACAGTCCCTCGAGAACCACAACAGAACAACAATAGTCACAGATAGGAGCCTTAGAAGAGAACATGGATAAGAAAGCAGAATCAATATAACAATGAAGAATGCACACTTGCTCTACAAGATAAGAAGAAGAAGCACGGTTGGTATGTTGACAGTGGTTGTTCTAAACACGAAGAAAAGATGAACAAAGACCAGGTCCCAGAGATCGCAAGATTGGCAATAAAATGAGATGGAGAAAATTCTACAGAGAAAAGGAAAGATGTCAGATACAAAAATATTTGGAAAATAACTTAAAGAAAAGAAGGACATGTAAATAAGAAACAGGTTCAAGAGATTGTACTTTTAGGCACTGTAGTGAAAGATGAATCCATAGACAGAAAGAAAGAAGTCAGATCTCAGAGAGATGATGAATCTACTAATGAAGGTGATGATGAATACACTTTAGAGAATGAATTGTTCTGAGCCATCCAACTTAGAGACTCCCAGATAATATGAATAATAGATAGGGGGAGTCTATGCGGTAGCTGAGACAGACCAGAGAACCATCCTTCGAGCAAATTATAGAATTTGACTAGACATATTCAGTGCATTTAGTTAGTAGAAGTACAATATGATAGATTAATCAGTTGTAGTAGTACTTCATGATATTACAGTGACCTATGAGTCAAAATTATGGACAGTTGTGTAGCAAAGTCTTGAACAGTATGGACAAATATGGATGTGAAATCATCTTTTCTGAATGGGGAACTTGGAGAAGAAGTCTACATTGAACAACTGGTTCCTAGAGCATGGTACTCTAGACTAGATAAATATCTACAACATGCAGGGTTCAGAAAAGGAAGTGTAGACAACAACCTCTACATCAAGGTAACTCACGATGGTATTTTATTAATTGAATTTTATATTGATGATATTATTTTTGGAAGTACTGATGATGAGTTAAGACATAAATTTGCAAAGGATATGAATAATGAATTTGAAATGTCATTACTTGGAGAACTATCCTTCTTTCTGGGTCTTCAGATACATCAAAGCACCAAGGATTTTTTATTTCTCAAACTAAGTATATCAGATAAATGCTAATGAGGTTTGGAATGGAAGATTGCAAACCAATTACCACTCCTATGCAAACCAGTTGCAAGTTGATCAAAAATGACGATTCAAAGTTTATAGACTAGAGGAAATACAGGTCAATGATTGGTATCTTACTATATGTAACAACATCCAGACCAGATGTAATGCAGGCAGTTGGAGAAGTGGCACGATTTCAAGAAACACCAAAGGAATCGCATGTATTAGTAGTGAAGAGGATTTTTAAATATCTCAAAGGAACAAAAGAGTTTGGATTATGGTATCCAAAAGGAAAAGATATACCACTTATTGCCTACACAGATGAAGATTGGGCAAGTTGCATTGATGACTGACGAAGCACAATGGAGCAACGTTTTACTTGGGTGAGTGTTTAGTATCATGGATAAGCAAGAAACAATCATTAATATCCTTATCTACAACCGAAGCAGAGTATATTGCGGCAACAACATGTTGTGCATAGGTTCTATGGATGAAACAAACTTTGACAGATATACTAGTTGTGTATGATGATCCCATTCCAATCTATTGTGATAATACAAGTGTCATCAATATCTCAAAGAAATCAGTGATGCACTCCAAAACGAAGCACATTCCAATCAAGTATCACTTTCTATCAGAAAATGTTGCATAGAAGAACATCAAAGTTGAATATGTGAGCACAAAAGAACAAGTGGCAGACATCTTTACAAAACCGCTTACACGGGAATCCTTTGAGTATCTTCGCTAGAGACTCGGAGTAATTTCTACTCCAAAATGAATGTTTTTGAATGATTATCTTATATGTCTTAGATTTACATGAGGAAGCACCATAAAGAGGACAGTTCAGGTTGGGATATCAGTTTCAAGAAGATTTCAGTTAGGGGGATTATCTCCAAGGACAGTTCAGTTAGGGGGAGCAGCCCCGGATGGAAAGATACCTTTGCATTGATGACAAAGGGGGAAAGATTTATCAGATGCAAAGGTAAATTCTTGGAGAAAGAGAACATAGGCATGGTTCTAGGGGGAGAGATGGTCATAGGGGGAGCATGAGTGATATGAATTTAGTATTGCATCAGAGTGTTGCCATCAATTCCAAAGGGGGATATTTTTTATTATTTGGGTTGGTTGTCATTGATGTCAACCCTTGAAGAAATTTTGGTAGTGAATTCCGGTAGCAAAAAAGGTTTGGGTAATGGAACCAAGTTTTTTTTTATATATAATGGTATGAGTTTTAATATATTTGAAGGTAATACTATTCTATATCGATAGTACATGTCATGCCATTTCCGGTGGTATGTGGAACGTCACATAACTCCTCACGGTTAGAGAATTATGGCCATGTGAAGTTGGAGAACCCTCATGAGTAATCTAGAAGCCCAAAAAGGTCAAAGTAGTCAAAGTGGTTGCAAAGAAGAAATTATTTAAATAATAAAATGAAGTGATGAGTGTACTATAAGTCAAAGTGGATACAAAATAAATTATTTAAATAATAAAGTTAATGGAGAAATTACTAAGTGGACAAGTGGTTAGAAGTGGGTTAGCCCTAAAATAAGGAAAGTGGTTTAAGATGGTTAGAAGGTAACCCCTCGAGGAATAATTGAAGTGATGAGTGTAACATAAGTCAAAACGGATACAAAATAAATTATTTAAATAATAAATTTAATGGATAAATTACTAAGTGGACAAGTGGTTAGAAGTGAGTTATCCCTAAAATAAGGAAAGTTGTTTAAGATGGTTAGAAGGTAACCCCTTGAGGAAGCTACATATAAATATAAATAAGAGGCAAGAGTCTCTCATTTTAATCACTCTTGAGAATATTGAATATATATAAGTGACTGGGGTAACCAAAGGATATATAAGTTGAATTTCAGATGGAAGGTGAAGTAAATAAGGTCGAAATTCAAGGGAGGATAAATTCTTTTGATGATGCTTTCTAAGGTATGTTATTTATAGGTCATTTCACCATTTTCGCAATAACATTTTTTTATAGAATGATTCAGACCATTAAATTGGAATTCAGTTGAGGAGACATATCCAAGAAGTTGTGATAAAAAATTCATCTTGTGGGTCGTTGTAATTTTGGAGTTACACTCCGTGGAAAATAGGGTTTGTGGCTAGTCCTGAAACTAGTCTAAAACATGTGTTTTGGGTAAAAATGTCATAACTTCTTCATAATAGATCCAAATTTAGTAATACAAAATGTATTGGTTAAAGTATAGTTTGTAGTATTATGTGTACCATTTTCAAATCCATACAACAAATATTCCATGTGGGGCACGCTCTACAAGTTCGCTCTCTAGAATAAGATAGAATTCAACAAAGTATGTCATTTTTGCTATAACTCATTTTCTGAGAGGTTCCAAGTAGTGAAACCTGGAGGAATTGCATAAAATACACTGAAAAAATTGTGTACTATTTTCATATCTTTTTTTTCATTACAGGTACATGGTTATGATTATTTCAAGTTAAGGTTGTTGACTAATCCAAAATTAGTCATGTGAGACTAAAGTAAAGTTTGATGAAAATGCTAGTCTCTTGTTGTTAAAGTTAAGGAAGGTTTGTAGGTATGTGATCATATACACCAAGTCTATTAGAGAGTTACAAATCAGATTTGGATGATGAAATTGATGAGGGCTTTTGGTTGAGGTACATGTTGGGTACAATAATATGTTATTTTTATAGCAAAATATAAGGTATATGTATTTGTTAGTGCATGTGTTGAGTACCTTAATGATGGATTTTCCTTCCAAAAACTTGTATAATTGTAGAGAACCCATTGTTTTAGTATGATGTATTTTTTTTTAAATTTATAATAATAAATTTTGAAAAAATACATCGCACTAAAACAATGGGCTCTCTCTCTCTCTCTCTCTCTCTCTCTCTCTTTGATATTTCAACACCTTCCATTTAACATTATCATTTTTTTTAGATTGTAGATATCGATCTCTTCTAGTGCGGCGTATAACTCATTTTAGAAATGGTTAAGGTGACAAAAATTTATAGCACAAATAAAAAAGGTATGTATTCTAGGATTTTGATATATGCGAAGACAAAAATAAATTAAAAACAATAAAAAATACTAATTAAAAAAAATAAAAACTATGTATTTGGAATCTGCATAGCCTACTCTATATGTGTTTGTAGTTTCATCAACAATGGATTGATGTAGCCTATAGAAAAATAACTTCAAAAATAGAGATATAGAGAGGTATTCATAAATATGGAGTTTTTTTTTTATCTATTTGCTGACCAAACCATTGGGTTTGTCATCCTAATCGTAAACATGAGGCAAAAGATAATGTGCACACATTCTTAAGAACACACACGGGCTATATGAATGCATGTTCTCTAGGAACGCATGTGTGCTCTAGGAATGCATGTGTGCTCTAAGAATGAATGCATGCTCTAGGAATGCGCACGTGCTCCTATTTCTTATTTGTTTGTACTCATTTTCATACCCCTCCCCCTCCCCCCTACTAACTCTCCTCTCCTCTCTCTCTCTCTCTCACTCCTACATCTACCCCTCTCTCCCTCTCACTTTGTATCCCCCTCCCTCTCTCTCCCCCACTCTCCACCTCTTTATCTCTTACCTCTCTCTACCTCCATTCCCTCTCTGTCCCCCCCTTCCTCTCACTCTCTCTCTCAACCCCCCCTCTTTGTCTCCCTCTCTATCCCTCTCACACTCCTAGACATGGCCTTGATCTAGAAATGGTAAGACCTAGACGTGGAAATACCTAGACATGGCGAGGCGTGGAAATACCTAGACTTAGAAATAGACCTAAAATTAGACCATGACCTAGACCTAGACGTTTCCTTTTCATGCCTCACAATATCACACCAAATCCCTCCCTATCTTCCCCCACTTACTCTCTCTCTCTCTCTCTCT
>ML777279.1:1427247-1450555 GCA_009831015.1 Picea engelmannii | reverse complement strand
CCTCCTATACCCCCCCATCTCTCCCTCCCACCTCTGTCCCATCTCTCTCTCTCTCTCTCTCTCTCTCTCTCTCTCTCTCTCTCTCTGGGGGGGATGAGAAAGAAATACGAGGGTAGGGGGGCATGTGGGGGAGGAAGTAATGATGAGATGGGAGGGGGGGTTAGTGAGGTTATTGGTAAGGAGTGTAGGGGATGGATGAGGCAAGGGGGTACAAGAGGAGGCAACAATGAGCATAGGGGGTGGAGGAGGAAAAGGACATGGGAGGATATCAAATTATTTTTAACTTCCAAGGATAAATTAGACCCAATGCTTAGCCAAGGATATTACCAAATTCTATGGTTCTGTGGAAAATCATGCATTGGACAAACTGGGAAAATGTTCAAACCCTATCTTAAGGAACATTTAGTGCACACTTCCCACATAGTTTGCATCTTGAAATCAACTATTGTTGAACACTCCCATAATTCTAAGCATCTTATCTACCTTGACCAAGCCAAAAATTTTGTGTAAGCTCCCTTTTACTAATCTCAAATCATTAGTGAAGTAATGGAAGTTGAAAAACACCCTAATAATTTCAAATGTCAAATTGATGATAAACAGCTTAACTTGATAAAATTGATGAAATTATTTAGAATTGCCAAGGAAAAATTAGACTCATTGCTTAGCCAAGGAGTTTATCGAATTCCATAGTCCTATGGAAAATCATACATTGGTAAAACTAGGAGATCCTTCAAAGCTTGTCTTAAGGAGCATTTATCACACACTTCCCACAACTGCATCTGAAAATCAAACATAGTTGAACACTCCCATACTTAAAAACACCTTATCTACTTTGACCAAACCAAAATTCTTGCATCACCTCCTTTTACTCATCTTGAATCATTGTCAAGAAATGGAAATTGAAAAACACCCTAATCATTTCAATAGTAAAGATTACAATGAACTTAGCCAATTGTGGAAACCCCTCATTCACCATCTAGGTCACTAGAATTTTTCACCCTGTCTTGATTTAATAATTTCATTCTTTTTGGATTCCATCCCTTTTAGTTGATTTATCTCTTTTACTTTTAATCCCCTCTTTTCCTCCATCCTAGCCTTTTTCGGTTTTATTTTTTCCTCTTCTTCTCTCACTTTACTCTGGGCTCTTTGGTGCTTCTTTTTAATCATTTTGAATTTCCCCTTTATCTACCCTTTTTCTTCACCTTAGTTATTTGTTTATTTTATCCTATTAATTTAATTCATTCTTTCTTCATTTATCCCCCCAGTTTCATTTATACTCTTGCCTCTTTGTCTATTTTAAGAATTGTATTTTTTTTTCTTTCCTCCTTTATTCATATCATCATCTATTTTATTAATTCTTATTGTGTCGAGAGGTGTTTTCTACAACCTAGTATGAGGGGGATGTGTAATTACTTATGTGCTTAAAAGATATAAAATGTTAAGTTAAAAAAAGTATACAATGTCGACCCTAATTTAAATACTAAGCATAAGATATAAGGAAGATTATAAACATTAGTAGGTATACAATTAATACAACTTCATAAACTAAGCATTATCAACCTTTACGTTATACACTCAATTATTGGCTTACTGCATGGTGCATGATAATTTTCTAGGACAATGTATTGCCAATTGTTTAACATGACCGAGCAATGTATTTCCAATTGTTTGACATGACTTGGCAATGTATTTCCAAATCACATTAACTGTTTGACGTACGTTAATGTGATTATTCAGACTTTATACACAAAAATATTCTCTTTGTGTAAATTGATGTGATCTATGTCTATAGTTGCAAATTCTACACTTAACGAGTAGAAATGAATCATGACAAACTCAATAGACTCAAATAATTCAAGGTGATACAATAATTTGAAGACATATTTGAAGTGATATAGATAGAATGTGTACAATATAATGGCTAGTGCGGAATGATAACATGTTTTCACTATATTGTTTCAATTTTTATTCGACGTAAAGTACATAGATATATTTATATTATTGTGTCGAATATGAGAGAGATGTTAAATTTAAAAATAAAATAAAACAAAATAAAATGTTAAATAAAAAATATATCATGGTCCGAGAGGCATCAAATCCCTCGAGATGCAAACCTTTTTTAAAGTATGAAACTTGAGGAAATGTTTTCATCTAGAAGAATTTGATGCCTCTCGGTGCATGATAGATCAAGAGTTAAATGTTGAAATATTGTAACTGCGAAGAATATTCTAACTATTGAGTTATTATCATGTAGATCAAATCCCCTTTTGTGGATTGATCATGTCGGGAATTATGTATGACCAAATCCCCTATTGTGAATTGGTCAAACCCTAGCTAAATGGTGATATTTGATAAGTCAACCCTAGGGATAATTAAAGTGGTTTTAACCACTAGTTGAAGAAGTCGGCCCTGCTTGGTGAAGAGACATAACCATAGTGCCTCCCAACTAGTATAAATAAGTGATGATGGCACCTCACTTACTCACTCACTCATTCACTCAACAAGTGTGCATCTTTTGGAGCTAGCTGCAATTCCAATAAGAAGGAGAGAGAGGCACATTGCTCAGTCTTGGATATTCTTGGCGGTTTGGTCTTTTATCTTGGCATTGTATTGGCAATCTATATTAAGGAAGTTTTTGTTGGGTTTTCTCCCCCGTGAGGGTTTCCCAGGATAAAATGTTGTGTACCTTGTGATTGTGTTTCTCTCAGTGATCTTGCTTATGCTATTATTGTCTAGTAAATTTAAAAGAACTTAATAACAACTCTAAATTTAACATGGTATCAGAGATAAATTGATTAGAGCACCTTTCATTATTGTCGTACAAGAAAATTAGGGCTTTTTATTGAAAGGAAATTTATGACTAAAAACCATCTAAGGAAGTGCGCCCTAGGCTAGCGAACTCATTGGCAGCTTGAACACACCTTTTCATTATCCAGAGCCTCTGGAACTTCAAACCCTAGTTTTGATTGGTACTAGAAAACCAGAAAACTAGGAAACCAATACCAATACCAGAAGTACCAGTGCAGATTTGCGCAGGTCAACTTTCAAGGGGCAAAAATTGATTTGTTTTAAATATGACAACTCTATCATACTCACCTCAGTCTAGCGCACCTCCTGGTAAGATTAGATTCAATTTCTGAGCACTTTCAATTTTTGGTCATTTTCTCAGCTCCAGGTCAAGATGTTTGCAAGCATTAAAATTGTTGACAAGTTAGAAAGTGTGTAAAACTTTTGTGCCTGGAAGTACATGATTGAACTCATTCTTAAAGAGAATGACCTTGCAAAATTCATAAAATAAAATGTACCTGAACCCGAAGAAGAGGCAGCTAAAGCAAAGTATAAGAAGGATATGGTTAGGGCCAAAAGGATCATTGCAAACTCCATTAAAGATCACTCTATCCCTCAAGTATCTTCCAAGAATACTCCAAAATAAATGTTTGATGCCCTAACCAAAATGTATGAAGGAAATAACATCAACTGGAAGATGAAATTAAGAACCTGACTCAAGAATACAAAGATGCAGAAAGGAGAAATAGTTCAAGACTATTTCTCTAGGGTTACTCATTTCAAAGAACAGGTAGAAGCAATCAGAGACAACTTAGATGAATATGAACTCATCATGACAACTCTTAATGGTCTCACTAGACCTTGGTATGACTTCGTCCAAATCATATGTGCAAGAAAGGATAAACTCCAATTTGACAGTCTGTGGGAAGAATGTGTTCACGAAGAAGCAAGAGTAGTCAACCAAAAAGAAGTAATATTAATGGATGAAGATGAAGCCCTATATGCTCATGCTAAAGGAGGAAATAGAAGGTATCATTTCCAAAGGGAGACCCATCTCCATAAGGAATCTCACTCCCCAAAGAGATTCACCCACTGTTATAAAGAATCTCATCCTCCAAGGAGATTCTAGAAATTTCAGAAGGGTCAAAGAAGAGAAAAAGATTTCTCCTATTATCAATGTTATCATTGTGATAATATGGGACACATTGCTAAGAATTGTCTTGCCAGAAGGGAAGAATAAAAGAATATAAATAACAAAATACATCATGCCCATGCAGTTGAATATGATGAGCCACCCATGAAGATGACTAAAGAAGAGATTGAAGACTATGTCTTGTTTTCATCTCTCTCAGGATCTGTGACACCTGGAGAGGATACTTGGCTCATAGATAGTGGTTCCTCTAAGCAAATGATGGGTCAAAGAGACATTCTCTATAGCCTTGCAGAAAAGAACTTTCCCAAAAAATTTACACTCAAAGATGATTACCAATACCCTATCAAAGGAGTGGGAGAATCCACCTACAAACTTGATTCAGGGACTCCGATGAAAATGAAGGATGTACTATATGTACTAGGTTTGACAAAGAATTTACTTTCTATCTTAGCTTTAGATAAGAAAGGTTTTAGGATTGAATTCATATATGGTGAAGTTATTATGTGTCCTAAAGGAAAAACCATAGAATATGCAATTGTCATTGGAACATAAGAAGGTGGCCTGTATAAGTTAAAAGGTCACTCAGATGCAGGCTTGACTCACTTCATCGAGAGTCCATGTGAACTTTGGAATAGAATACTAGCTCACATTAACTACAAAGCCTTACCATATGTAAGAAATGTAGTTACAAGTTTACTAGAATTCAAGGTTGATCATGAAGGTGTGTGCACAAGGAAAGAACATAAAGAATCCTTTCCCAAAGAGCGACAATAAAGCATAAGGAATCTTAGAGCTCATCCACTCATATTTATGTGGTCCAATACCATCAATCTCTCTAAGTGGGTATGTATACTATGTGTCATTCATTGATGATTATTCTCGCAAGACTTGGGTTTATTTATTGAAATCAAAAGATGAAGTATTTGGAAAATTCAAGGAATTCAAAGCCTTGATAGAAAATATCTCAAAAAGAAAAATCAAGATACTCAGGTCAGATAACGGAGGATAATACACCTCAAAATAAATTGTAATCTTTTGTAGATATGTCGGGATTAAGAGGGATCTCACCACTCCCTATAATCCTTATCAAAATGGTGTAGTAGAAAGAAAGAATAGAACAATAATGGAAGCAATGAATATTATGATCCATGATCAAGATCTTCCAATGCACTTATGGGCTGAAGCAGCAAGAAAAACAATTTATGTCCAAAACAAATTATCCCATAGTGCACTTGGATTCAAAACCTCCAAATAAATGTTCTCCGAAAAGAATCCATAAGTAATACATATCAAAATATTTGGATTTCCATTGTTTGTACACATTCCGAAAGAAAGGAGAACTAAGTTGGACCCTTCAGGAAAGAAGGGAATATTTTTTGGATACTGTGACATCTCTAAGGCCTTCAGAATTTATATACGAGGTTACCATCATATTGTTATCAACATATATGTAACCTTTGATATAGAACCTGTGCTTGAAGAAGTATATGAAGAAGAACCTGTAGCTCCTAGAGCTGCAGAACCAGTGAGGGAAGTTACAGTTACCCCTGATGATGAGATTCTAGAAGATAATGATATAACAAAATCTCAAGAACCTCCCCAAATGACGATCTATCACAAGAGAAAGCCAGCTTGGGCAAGGGACCTTATTCAAGATGGAGAGAAGTATGGTGCCCCAGAAGGAACCATGAGACAAATAAATAAACCTAATCCATTCTCCAGTTATATGGCTTTGATATGTGATCTCATAGAAAAGGAACCTACTTGCTTTGAAGAATCCATTCAGAAGAAAGAATGGGTGGATGCCATGATTGAATAATACCAATCCATTATAAAGAATGATGTATGGGAAATAGTTCCCAGACCGAAGAACAAATATGTGGTATCTTCCAAATGGATATACAAGATAAAACATGATGTAGATGGAAGTATTGAAAAACATAAGCAAGATCTGTAGCTCATGGATTTTCTCAAAAGGAAGGCATTGATTATGAAGAGACGTTTTCTCCTGTAGCCAGATACAATTCTATCAGAACCATCATAGCTCTTGTAGCCAAGATGAAGTGGAAGTTACACCAGATGGATGTGAAAACAACCTTCTGAAATAATGTTATTGAAGAAGAAGTGTATATAGAACAAACACAAGGGTTTGAATTTGAAGACAAAAAGACTCATGTCTACAGGTTGAATAAGGCTCTGTATGGGTTGAAGCAAGCTCCTAGAGCTTGGTATGGTAGAATTGATAGTTTCTTGACGAGCTTGGGGTTTACCAAGAGTAAAGATGATTCTAACCTTTACTTCAAGGTTGTGAATGATGAGCTAGTTGTATTGTTGTTGTATGTAGATTACTTATTCTTAACTGGAGAAGAAAATCTCATCACAGATTGTAATAAGAAGCTCACTGTAGAGTTTGAGATGAGAGACCTAGGCTTGATGCATTATTTCTTAGGTCTGGAAGTTTGGCAGAGCCCAGAGAAGATCTTCCTTAACCAAGGGAAGTGTGCAGTTGAAATATTGAAGAGGTTTGATATGTTGGAATGTAAATCCATGAATACACCCATGGAAACAAAGTTGAAGCTCTTTGTTAATACTTCGTCAGAATTGGTTGATGTTACTCTATATAGACAGATCATTGGATCATTGATGTATCTGACGAATATTAGGCCAGATATATGTTTTGTTGTGAACACCTTGAGTCAATATCTGGTAGAGCCCAGACGTGTTCACCTTGTTGCTGCAAAACATGTGATGAGATACCTTAAGGGTACGTTGGAATTTGGTATCTGTTATACTGGAGATCATGACTTCAGACTGGTTGGTTATACTGATTAATATTGGGCTGGAAGGGTTTTTGATAGAAATATCACTTCAGGATGTTGTTTTTGTCTAGGGTCAGCCATGACTTCATGGAAGAGCAGGAATAAATCTAGTATTGCTCTCAACATGGCAAAAGAGAAATACATTGCAGCATGTTCCACCAGTTGTGAAGCCATATGGCTTCGGAAGTTGTTGACAGGTCTATTCGATCTGGAGATGGAAGCCACCGTGATTCTATGTGATAACCAAAGTTGCATAAAGATGACAAAGAACACAGTGTTCCATGACAAGTCAAAGCACATAGAAATGCAGTATCACTACATTTGTAATATGGTGCAGAGAGAAGTTGTAAAGCACCAATATGTTGGCATAGATGAGCAGGTTGCAGATGTGTTTACCAAGACTCTCTCTCATGTAAAGTTTGAATACTTTCGAGACAAGCTCGGTATATTCCGAAAGGACCTCCCTCGAAAGGAGGAGTGATGTTGATGATACTATGGTATCCTGACCAACAACAGGTAGCTCAGTTAGGATTTTCTATCCTAGGGGATTGATCATCCTTGGAAATATCACGAAGGTCCAGTAAGCACGGTCTATCAGAGTACTTGTGCATGTATATGCCAATTGTGGTCAGTAGTGGTAGCTATGTTAGGATGTTATATCCTAGGGAATATTTATCATTCCCAGGCATATCTTGAAGGTCCCGTAAGGACAGTATTTCAGAGTACCATATGGTAGCTCTGTTAAGATTTTATATCCTAGGGATCTTATGATTCCTAGGCAGATCCCTAAGGTCTGGTAAGGACAGTCTGTCAGAGTACCACAAAATTTTGTTGTTACATCTGCCTCATTATGTTTCTCTATGATGATAATGTTGTTATCTCAACCTCGTGCTATTGATGTTGTTGGTCCAACCTTGTTTTGTTGATGATGTTGTATCAGCCTTGTGTTGTTGTTGATGATGGTGTACCAGCCTTATGTTGTTGATGATGTTGTATCAGCCTAGTGTTGTTGATGTTGTAGTTATATATTTTATGCTAATTGATGTTGATGCAGATGATGATGATGATGCTACTCCAACTCCATGCTATGAAATATGATGTTATTGATGATGAGAAAAAAATATGATGAGTTATATATGTGTCAGTCAGTGTTCCAGATGTTGATGATGATGATGCCCTCTCCTTATCCCGACGATGTTGTGTTGGGTTATGTCAGTAGAATACACTTATTTTTAAGGGTGAGTGTTGAAATATTGTAACTGTGAAGAATATTCTAACTATTGAGTTATTATCATGTAGATCAAATCCCCTTTTTTGGATTGATTATGTCGGGACTTATGTATGACCAAATCCCATTTTGTGGATTGGTCAAACCCTAGTTAAATGGTGGCATTTGAGAAGTCAGACCCTAGGGCTAATTAAAGTGGTTTTAACCACCAGTTGAATAAGTCAGACCCTAGGGATAATTAAAGTGGTTTTAACCACTAGTTGAATAAGTCGGCCCTACTTGGTGAAGAGACATAAACCTAGCGCCACCCAGCTAGTATAAACAAGTGTGCATATTTTGGAGGTAGATGCAGTTGCAAGAAGGAGAGAGAGGCACATTGCTCGGTCTTGGATATTCTTGGTGGTTTGGTATTTTATCTTGGCATTGTATTGGAAATCTATATTAAGAAATTTTTTGTTGGGTTTTCTCCCCCATGAGGGTTTCCCAGGACAAAATGTTGTGTACCTTGTGATTGTGTTTCTCTCAGTGATCCTGCTTATGCTATTATTGTCTAGTAAATTGAAAAGAACTTAATAGAAGCTATAAATTTAACATTAAAATGGATCGACGTTGGTGATATATAGTTCACTAATTTAATCATATTTCACAACTATCAATTGGGAAAAAATCACCCTTTTTACTTGGGTTATTCATTCTCTTCACTCTTTAAATTCTAACCAAACACCCTTTTCTATTACCACTTTCAACTTTATGTGTCCTTGATGATGGGTGGAGTGTCACTCCAAACGTTGGACAAATAATAATCTCTTACATATTTTATTTCTAGAAATTCAACAACGCAATTTAAAAAGTATTGATAAATTAATCAAAATTAACTTATCAACAACTTAGAAAAATAATTTATTAACAATAAAAAAAACCTCTAAAATTAGGCTATTTTTGCTCGTCATTCATCTTGTTTAAGTGATTAAAAACAAATATATTAAACACAAAATATAATCAACAAAAAAAAAATCTTAAATATACTAAACACAAAACATACAAAACATTGTTGAAATCAATGTACCATATGAAGAAGTTTAAGAACTTGGTGCTTAAATTAATGCATTGTAAGAAAGAGTATATACAAAACATTAGAATGAGGCATACCATGGAGTTTGAATATATTATCAATAAAAATATGATCCAATGTGGATGTCATGAACGGGTGTTGAAGAGCACATAAATGAGCATATTTGGAAAGACGATCTACTACCACCATGATGACTGACTTATTGACCGATTTAGGTAAGCCAAAAATGAAATACATGGAAATATCCCTCCAAATAGCAGGTGTAATTGGGAGCAGTTGGAGTGTGCTTGGAGCTTTGACTGTTTCACCCTTATTGCATTGACATGTATTACATTTATCCACAAATATGTGGATGTCCTATTTCATACCATCCCATAAAAAAGAATGTTTGACCCGTTCATTGGTTTTGGTAAACATGGAATACCTAGCTACAGGTGAAGCATGCAACTCAGAAAGGAATGTGGGTTTAAGGTTCGACTGTTTGCTTAAATACATACGACCTTTATAGTGAATCTATTGATTGTGCCAAGAGTACCTTGGAGAAGCTTGAGGATCATGTTGAAATTGTTGGATTAATCTAGAAAGTTTGGGGTCTTGCAACTATTCCTGGCGAACGGCCTAAAGCCATTCCGCGACAATGAATGAGAGGGAAAAGAGGGAACCTTCTTCTTCATATTTTCTTGAAAGAGCATCAACAACCAAATTTTCTTTACCCTTCTTGTAGATGATATGATAATCATAGATAAACATATTGGTCAGCCATTTTTGTTTCTCTGGGGGGGAAATTATTTTTTCCAGAAAATACTTGAGGCTATGTTAATCAATTTTAATTTGGAAGTGTTGCCCCAATAGATAAGGATGAAAAATATCCATTTCATGTATAATAACCAATATTTCCTTTTCATAGGTTGATTGGACCAAATGTCGCTCTGATAGTTGTTTGCTAGTGAAATCCAAAGGTCAACCATCTTGCATGAGGACTGCCCCAATGCCTTTCCCTAACACATCGCATTCTAGGACAAAAGTCTTGGTGGATTCACGTAGTTTCGGGACAAGAGTAGCATGCATAGCCTCGTTCAAGGCTTGGAAGTATTTATCATCTATTGGAGTCCAAATTAAATCATTCTTTTTAAGGAGAGTAGTGAGAGGAGATGCAATTTTTCCATAATTTTGAATAAACTTGTGATAATATCATGTTAATCCCAAGAACCCATGTAATATTTTAAGAGTTTTAGGGCGATCCCAATCCTTCATATCTTCAATTTTCTTAGGATCCACCTGTACACCATCCTTGTCAATAATATGACCCAAATATTCAACTTCAAAGGCACCAAGATCACATTTATATTGTTTGATAAAAGCGTTGTTCTTAGACAATAGATGGAGAACTTGATCCACATGGGAGAGATGGGAATGCCAAGTTTTACTATAGATGAGAATATCATCAAATAAAACTAAGACAAAATGATGGAGGAAAGGACGAAAGACATGATTCACGAGACATTGAAAAGTGGAGGGGGCATTACATAGGCCAAAGGGCATGACCAAGAACTCATTGTGACCCTCATGAGTTTGAAAGGCAGTATTAGGGATGTATTCCTCGTTCATATGTATCTAGTGGTAGCCAAAATGAAGATCAATATTTTTAAAGTGTTGAGAACCACTCAATTCATCCAAAAGGTCATCAATGAAAAGAATGGGAAATTTGTCTTTTATTATGAGTTTTTTGAGGGCCTGAAAATCAAGACACATGCACCAGGTTCCTTCTTTCTTGAGTACCATGAATACTAGAGAAGAATAAGGGATGGTACTATGATGAATAACACTAAATTCTAACAATTCTTGAACTGACTTCTAGCAATTATTGAACAATTTTCTCATTTTCATTTTCCTGGGCAAAGGGATGACCATTAGGGTGAACATTGGGAGGAATAATTCCTGGTCCTAGCGGAATGGAATGATCATGGGAACCTTGGGAAGGGGGAATTCCATGAGGAGTGTTAAAAAGATCTTGGTGTTTGGAGATTATAGATGGGAGGTTATGGTGCACAGAGGGTGTCTCAACGACTTAAATGGAATGGAGTTGGGAAATAATTCCAAAATGAACTTTTTGAGAATATTTTCCATTCGATGGGAGATAATGATCTCAGGTGAGCCTGTTGTGATTCCTTGGAATTTATATTATTGTCCCTTGTGTTGGAATTTCATGGTGAGGTCCTTAAAGTCCTTGATGATGGGGCCAAGAGTCTGTAACCATTCAAAACCAAGCACAATGTCACAAGTGATCATGTCAATAGAAAACATATGAGATTTCAGGTGGTACTGACCAATTTGTAGGCACACATTTTCACAACGCCCACCACATTTCATGGAACCTCCATAAGGAATCATGATTTTAAAATTGTTGACAAAACATATATAGCAATCAATTTCCTGGGCAATGCAACTCTGAATAAAATTATGGGTGTTTCCATTGTCAACAAGGATTATGAATTTCCTATGCTTAATGTAGCCTATTAGCTTGAGGGTTTGGGGAACAAAGAAGCTAGTGAGGGCGTGCATCGAAATCATCAGTTTAACTTATGGTGGATCAACGGGCGAAGTAGGATCATTTGTTGGGGGTAGCTCTTCCACAGGGAAATATTAATCCTCCTCGTCAACAACATCCTTATAAATGTCCATAAAAATATTATGTTCCTTACACTTGTTCCCTGGAAAAAAAAATTCATCACAATTAAAGAAAAGACCCTTGAGTTGGCGTTCATCCATTTCTACTTGACTTAATTTCTAGATATTGAGAGGGATGTCATGAGGGGAAAGAGTGTTAGGTCGAGGGCAAGGAAGAAAAGAGGGTTTTTGGTTCTAGTTAAAGACAACATGTTGTGCTTCTTTGTCTCATATATTATCTCCCAACCAATTATGGGGGAAATCTATGAGGACCTAAATGTGGATTTCATCCTTTAGGCCACTGATAAAAAATTCTCTGAAGAAGGAATTTGTCATGCCCTCCATTCTAAAATCCAAGTTCTCAAAGGAGGATATATATTCTTCCACTGTGCCAAACTATTTCAACTTGGTTAAACGGCCTAAATGGTGGGTGTTGGTGTCAAAGAATTCATAAATATCTACAACAAACTAGGTCCAAGCAACATACCCCTATCATGCATTTTTACGTTATTTTCACCATTTTCAACGTTCAGGATCCAAATAGAGAATACCATAACAAATTTTGGCCAACTCATCTGTAATTCCATGTAAAGAAAAATAATGCTTCATTTGGGTGACCAAGCCCATGGGATTGGAGCCATCAAATTTATTGAACTCAACTTGGGGAAGACAAGGGTCACGATGAAAGGGGTTGGACTGAAAGGTCATAGTATGGTAGGAGTCGACACCATATGCTTGGGAGGTTTGTTCAAGGAGTGGGGGGTGGGATTGGTTTAGAAAGTGGTTGAGAGTGGCATTGAGGGTGTCAAATTTACCCTCTAATTTTTCAAATTGGCTATCAAATTTTGAAAATTTGGTCCTGACTTAGTCCTCGAAGCGGTCAAACTTGGACTTGTTCTATTTGATTTTAGCCTGTATTTATTGGGTGCGAGTGGTGTCCACTTGGAAATTTGGGGTGCCTAGGATAGGGAGTGTGTTGGGGAATAGGGTGGAACACAACATGAAACAAAGGAAACAATAATGCAAATAATCAAAGAGGAACAATTTTTTTTTAAGATAAAGGTAGTGTCTAAAGACATTGCTACAACACTTAAGCAAAGTGCATTGTGATTAGAAAATCATAGTGCATGTTGAACATCTTAATCTGCATGATCTATTGCACAATATACATTGATGATAATGACCCAAGGGGTCTACTTTTATAGTCTCAATATCTAACCAACTTCCATATAATCTAGAAGATCTTGTCCACATGTAACCGTCGGATGTTAGAGTTGACTCTGCCAAATCCACTCTATCGATTCAGATTGAAAGGGATGCTCGACTCAACCTCCTACATGTTAAAATTGTAGTCGATTGCTAGGTTGGTCAATCCACCACCCGACTATATTTGAATGTCAATCGATTATCCGACCGACATGCATATCAACTACTCGACCAACTAGTGTAGTGTGTTGGTCGATCACCTGACCGAGTGTATCCAAATGTAGGTCGGCCTATCGATTGACTGAACCCATGAGATGTGTGATGAACCATCAATGCTTGGTGTTCCAAAACCCCCATTAGCACAAAGCTCTGGAGTTTCAGCAGGTGAAATTACATCATTAGGACACTCCCCCATAATTGAAGCTTCCTAAAGCCCAAGCATCATAAAAATATTGATAAATATTCCTTCAACTAAAGGTTTGGTGAAGATATCAACAACCTGGTCTTTTTTTCTACTATATTCAAGAGAGATGATGTTCTCATAAACCAACTGTATCAATTAGTGAGCATGGATCTAAACATGATTCATCTTATTGTGGGAAACATGATTTTTAGAAACCTATATAACACTCTAGTTATCACCGTGGATTATAGTCAAGGTCTGAATAGGAAGGCCAAGTTCTCCCAAAAGTTGGTGAATCCATATTGCTTCAGTACCTGCTTGAATGACATTGTGATATTTTGATTCTATAGTTGACAAAGATACTACCTTTTGTTTCTTGCATGACCACACCAAAGGTCAAGTGATATAGTGAAACACATATCCATAAGTGGAATTCTGATCATCACCATCGTCATCCCATTTGGAGTCAATGAATCTGACTAGAGAATATAAACTTTGACAATAATTGATACAAAAATGAATGGTACCCTTCAGATAGTGAACAATTCATTTGACTTCTTTCCATTAGGTTTCTTTAGGGTCCTACTTAAACTGAGAAACCAAAATAACAACAAAGGAAATGTCAGTTTGATTATGAGTAAGATAAATAAGAATGCTAACCAATTGTCGATAGAGTGTAGCATTGACTGCAGTTGTGTGACAATGTTTGGTAAGTTTTACTCCAAACTGGAAAGGAGTATCACAAGGCTTTCAATCAGCCATATTAAAATGTGTCAACAGATCCATCACATATTTAGACTGGGAAATAAAAAATCCAACACAAAGTGGTAATACTTATAGACCCAAAAAAGAATTCAGAGTACCAAGATCTGTCATATCAAAGGAGTCACCACGTTGTTTCTTCAATCTAAGGATGAGAACTTTATTATTTCCAATAATGAGTAAGTCATCGACATATACAACAACAATCAAAGTGTCTCCATTGGTATGGAGTACATACAAGCTGTCAGATTCACAATGTTTGAAGTTGAGTCGAAGAAAGAAACTGCCTATTTTAGCATACCAATATCGGGGAGCCTGCTTCATACCATAAAGTGACTTCTTGATTCGACAAACAAAATTTGAATCTGTCACAAAACCGGGTGGTTGTTCCATGACATTTTTTTTAGATATGTCTCCATGAAGAAATGTGCTCTTCACATCCATCTGATGGATTTTCCATCCAAAACGAGTTGCAAGGGAAATAATCAGTCAAACAAAGTTCATATTTGCGATAGGGGAAAAGTTTTTAGTGTATTCAATGCCTTCTTGTTGAGAAAATCCCTTCACAACCAGGTGTTCTTTATTTCACTCAACAACACCTTCAGAGGTAATTTTGGTCTTGTAGACCCATCGACACTTCAATATGTTATTTCCTTGCGGTCGAGGAACCAGGTCCCAAGTATGATTCTTCTCCAAAAAATCATTTTTTGTCTTCATGGCCTGCTCCCATTCAATTCATCCTTTAGAATCTAAGTAGGTAATATGATCATAGGTTTCTAGTACATGAGTCATCAAGGTAACATTGTCATGCTTCTTTTTACTTCAAGTTTGTCATCTGCAGGAGGAATCTCCAACATTAGGTCCAACAACTTCAATTGTCTTGGAAACCCATATGGGTAGACAAGAAACATGTGAACTACAGTTCACTTCAGTAGATCAACCAAAAGTTTGAGAGACTTCAGTCAATGGACCAGTCGAGACAGAGGACGCCAGACTAGTCGACTTTGTTGAAATATTGGTTGTCATTGATGTCAACCCTTGAAGAAGTCAAGTATACCCAATGGTATGGTAATGGAACCCGTAATTGAACAAATAAAAAGGTCATGAAGGATGGTGTAAATGTAGGTAACTTACTCATGGATGGATTTTCTTATTCATTCCATTTTCGATGATAGGTGGTATGCCACGTAGTTCCTTGTGGTTGAGGAGTTATGGCCTTGTGAAGTTAGAAGCCCCGAAGAATGGTCAAGAAGCCCCTAGTTGGTTACAAGTCTTTAATGGAAGGGTAAATTGGTTGTAACAAGAAAGTTAAGAAGAACCTAAGTTTAAGGAAATAGGTTACCCAACAAAATCATAAATATACCTCAAGGAGTCATTCACAAGTACATTCACTAATTCAATCTATTGGACATCTTCTAGTGAAATAGTTATCTATTTGGCAAGTTTGCGACAGTGAAATATGAGGTAGTGATGAGTGAGAAGTGTGGGATTTGTGGGGTTGCAGAGGAGACTGAATTTTGTTGAGGAAACCCTATTTTGGTTGACCCCCCCGGGTTAGACCACTAATGTCCCATGAGGCATCCCCATGGGTTACTTAGGTCTCATCACGCGAGGTCCCACGTAATAAGATTTCTTATTCCCACAAGGACAAGATAGATTTGGGCGTAGCTCTAGTACCAGATCCCTGAAGCTAGAAGTAAGATTATAGGTCAGATATATTGTGCATCATGTCAGCTATAGAGGTATAGTTATGCTAATGTGATTATGGTGAAGGTTATACTTGGTTACGGTATGATACAAGTTTTAGATATGTTTGGTTTGGCACATGATTGAGATACATATTGGCTACATGGTTGATTGAGGTATACTCTTATATGGCATGACTATTATGGTTCATCTTTGATATGTGGGTGCATGGTTGAGGTATATACTTAATGTATGGTGGCATATGCATGAGGTACATTCTTGGGTTATTTGAGGTACTTCATTGATGATATGGTACATGTCTATACATGATTGATGCTATGGTATATGGTACTAGTTTTATATTTTATTGATGCTCTAGTACATGATACATCATTACTTACTTATCATTGATGTTTTTGTATCTACATTTGGCATATATTATGGTAAATGATTGATGCATTTTATACTACATTTGTTGGTACACAGTTGATGCATGGTGTGGTACAGGTTTTGGTATATCAAGTTGATGATATAGTGACAGTGAAAGGTCATATATAGTAACAGGTTGACAGGTTACATGTTGATGTGACAGAGGAAGTGGCAGTTGTTGGATTACTAAGAGGGGGGGTGAATGAGTAATGAGAATTTTATACCACTTTTAACCACATTTTATATTCCTTTAACTTATTCAACCATGTTCATCAGTTCATCATCAATATATTATTGTACCATAAACATTAACATCGATCAATGCATAATAAAAAATAATAAACACATCCACACAATACACAGTGCACCACTATTTACATGGAAACCCAATGCGGAAGAAAACCACAAAATTATTTTATTATATGTCAAATAATTACATTCAAGGAAGCACCAACTTCCAATTCTCCAACTCTAACTGGAAGGAGGCTCTAACCCCCCCTAGTTTCTTTGGCTCCAACCTGAAGGAAGATGCAACTCCATAAATTCTCTGGCTCCAACCAGAAGGAGGCTACAACTTGTTGGATTCTTCGAATACAATCATAAGGTGGCTACAACCACCTAGTTCTCAGGCTCCAACCTGAAGGAAGCTCCAACTCCCTGATTCTCCGGCACTAACCGGAAGGAGGCTACAACCCCCTTTCCTTGCCTCGTGCTACCGCCCTGAAATATAAATGCCAAATGTAGACAACTTGTCACTGTCACTGAATCAACCACTACCACTTTAAACCTATACCAACAACCTGTAACAATCTATACCAATCAACCTGCACCAAACAACATGTACCAACAACCTATACCATCATGTACCATGCATCAAACTATACAAATAGCCAATCACAACAAGTGCATCAACCATGCACCAAACCTGTACAAATAACCTGTCACAAAAAACATATCCAAACAACCTGTCTCATCAATCTCATCAACCAAATCAGGTCTACTCACCAAGATCAATCACCAAGACAACTCTCAACCATATGCACAATATCACCGGGATGTGCATCAACCAAGACTACTCACAAACATCAACAAGATGTACCATAATTAAGATGTGCTTCTAAAAGTATATCCATACATATATGCCACATCATCCATAAACCATGTGCCAACAATAGTACTAGCAAGTGCCTCTAACAATGTACCAAGTATGTACCAATCATGCATCAACTATAGATCAAACTATGGCTCATCAAGATGTACCAACATCACCATACCATACACCTCATGTATGTGCCAAATCATCAACTATATGTCCCAATATGTAACTCAACCGTATGAAAAATACATAAACCAAGATATGCAACAAATAGGCCTCTAACAATACATCACACTACCATAAATCCTTATATCAAACCATGTGCCAAAACCTCACTATTATGTAGCCTTAAGCATGTACCATGTCATGAACAAATGTAACCATAAAAAAATGCATATAAACATACCTGTAACTCTGTAGCAAACCTGGTGTATGTGATCATAGGCCTGCAACCCTTCCTCAACTTCAACAACAAGAGATTAGCATTTTCATCAAACTTTACCTAAGTCTCACATGACTGGTTGTTTGGATTAGTCAACAACCCTAACTTGCAACAAGAATAACTTTGTACCTGAAATTAAAAAAGGTATGCAAATGATACACAATATTATGTAGTTTCTTCTCTGCAATTCCTCCAGGTTTCACTACTTGGAAGCTCCCATAAAAGGAGTTATATAAAAAAATTGTAGACCTTGTTGAATTCTAGATTATTCTAGAGAGCAAACTTGTACGAAATTCCACGTGATCAATATTTGATATATTATTCTGAAACTTGCACATAAAAAATTAAGACCTATACCACTTCCATTCCATTACAACTTTTCTCACATCATTTGGATTTTATATGAAGAAGTTATGACCATTTTACCCAAAACACCTATTTAAAACTAGTTTCAGGACTAGCCAAAAACCCTGTCTTCCATAGTGTGTATATCCCAAAATACAATGACCCATAAGCTAAAATTTCTACCACAGGTACTTTGATATGTTTTCTACTATCCTCCAAGTTTCACTATCTTTATCATTCTATAAAACAAGTTATTGTGAAAATAGTGAGATGACCTGTAAATAACATACCTTAGAACACATCATTAAAAGACTTCATCCTCCCTTGAATTTTTGGCCTTCTTTACTTCACCTTCCCTCTGAAATTCACCTCAAATCTCCTTGGTTATCTCAGTCAGTTATATATATTCAATATTCTCAATAGGTGCTAATGGGAGTCTCTTGATATCTTATTTATACTTCCCAAGTAACTTCCTTTAGGGAGAACTTGCAATTGTTTTACCCCTTCTCCTCAATCTAGGGCTAACCCACTTCTTGTTGCAATTAACTTTTCCTTAATTAATTAAATCATAAATATTTTGTTGCAACTGCTTTATCCATAATTAATTAATTTCTTGTTCAATTACTTTGACTATTCAACCTTCTTGTTACAACAATTTTACCCATAATTAATTTCTTGTTGCAACCACTTTGACTAGCAACCTTTTTATTATAACTAATTTACCCATAATTAATTTCTTGTTATAACCACTTTATTATCTAATTAATTTCCCCTTGCAACCACTTTGACTAGGAATCTTCATGATGACTTTCTAGGAGATTCTAGAATAATTGACTTCTTGTTGACCTTCTTAGGGGATTCTAGATAACTCATGAGGGTTCTTCAACTTCATTAAGCCATATGTCCTCAACCACGAGGAACTACATGACGTACCACATATAACCGAAAACGACGCGACATGTATTATCCATCTAGAATAGTCTCACTTTCATAATTACTGATCTTTATTCCTTTATAACTCAAACAAACTCGGGTCCCTTACCCAAAATTCTGGAGCTACCAGAATATGCTATCGTACATACTCAAGGGTTGACATCAATCACTAGGGGTTGACATCAATATACAATATCACTCTCCAAGGGTTTAAATCAATGACAACCAACTATCCAAACCAATTGTCCATCAATATAAACCAATTGTATGATAGTGATAGTGACAATGATAGTGACAATGGTAGTGACAATTTGTATACATTTATATTCTAGAGTGGCAAGAAAAGGCAATAAAAGGGGGTTGTAGCCTCCTTCTGGTTGGTTTCGGGGAACACAAGGAGTTGGAGCTTCCTTTAGGTTGGAGCCTGAGAATCAGGGGGTTGTAGCATCCTTCTGGTTGGAGCTAGAGAATTCAGGGAGTTGTAGCTTCCTTCAAGTTGGAACCTGTAAATAGGGGTCCATAGCCTCCTTCCAGTTGCAGTTGGAGAATTGGGAAGTTGGTGCTTCCAATGAATGTAATATTAAATATATAAGAAAACATTTTGTGGTTTTCTCCCATTTTGGTTTCCACGTAAATTTCAGTGTACTGTGTATTTTATGTGATGTTGTGATATTGCTCATGTTTATATGCTCATGATATACTGATGATATATTGATGATATACTAATGATAAAGTTGGCATTCATATTTGTGGTTAAAAGTGGTAATAGTACTAATATTTATTCACCCCGCCCCTCTCATTATTCCAACAGACTTAAAGGTCAATGACCCAGTTGAAACAAGAAGAAAGGTTGACTATCCAATCGGAGGACTTAAGTATAGAAGAAGATATCTAGTGTCAGAGACAACATCAAAGGGATCATCCTATAGTAATATAGAAGAGGCATTCAACAACTTGATGCCAAAAGACTTCTCATTAAACTGAACATTGTATCTGATAATAATTTGTTGTTTATCAAGATCAAACAGTCGATAGGATTTTGACTCTTTATAATATCCCATCATGATGCAAGCATGAATATTTGCATCTAATTTCTTTTTGCAATCATCAGGAATGTGAACCCATGAAACACATACAACACACAGAGGTGGTTGATTGAAGACTTCTTCCCACACCATCATTTGACTGGACTTATGGAAGGAATAGCTTGAATTGAGATGTGATTGAGAACATACTTTTCATAGTATACTGCTTCAACCCATAAGTGAGGGGGAAAGTCTTTATCCTACAAAATACATCTAGCCATTTCAACTAACTCCCGATTCTTTCATTTCGCAACACCATTTTGTTGAAGAGTGTTAGATAATCCAAAAATACAATTATCATAGTTTATAAAGTTAGAATAAAAAAGATTATTAATTTAGAATATTAAATTAATAATCTAGAATATTTGTTAAATAAATGTAGAACTTTAGAGATACAGTATTGTTGTAAAAGATATGACTCTAGAAAAGTGTCGTATCTTAGGCTCTAAATTAGGAGATTTGTTTTAAGATGGTTAAGATAGCATTTATTGTAAATGGACACTTGTTTATTTAATAAGTGATCCATATCTTGAGTTTGTTAGGACTTTTAGCCTATATATTGCTCATTGCAAGAGTATTGAGTTGTTGTGATGTAAACTCTTGCAATGTCTCCTATGTAATTTCTTTTCCTATTAATAAAATTGTGTGTCTGAGGACACTTCGGCCATTATTGTGGTATCAGAGCTCCAGTAATGCTGTTGAACTGAAGAAGAGATTTGTTGATCGGCGGAAGAGATCTCTGCGTTGCAGACCAAGGAAAGTCGGTGCATACTCTGTCAGTAAATCGGTCAGTTATTGTTCAAATTTCTTTTAAGAAAAAGGAAAAGAAATTGTTGATTTCAGTTTTTGGTCATTAGACTCAGAAAATTAGTTTCTGGCATAATTTCTGCCATTAATTTCTATAAAAAAAAAAGATCAGTCTTCTGCAACATTCTTAAGTGCACCACCTGAAGTATTCGTTGTCGATTGATGCATTCCCATACTTGTTTTCCATGTGTTGCATTTGTTGCAAAATTCATTGCTGTATGCACTTCCATATCCCATGCGTGAGCCATTATTCGGCCATTACTTGCGCGCAACTATTGCCATTATTGTGCGCGAATTCGATGTGCGAATTTTTAATGTTGAGAATTTGAGATTGTGTACGAATTTGATATTGTATGAGAATTCGGTGTGTGAATTCGGTGTGTGAATTACAGCGCTCCAGCACTGGTTTATTATTCTATGTGTGCGAATTACACAATAATTCATTATAGAAAAAGCAAAAGAGAAAAGAAACAGATCCATGTTGATTGGTGTGAATTTTTTATTGGATTAAAAATGCCAGAGATTCGTGTTGAATAGTGCCAGATTCAACCTGCCAGATCCGATAAAAACGTGTGCCTTCATCCCTTGATAAAACGTGTGCCAGATCCAGAGCTGCGTGAACGCTTCAGATCTGCGTGACCCCGAATCTACACAGCCATTAAATCGCGTGCGAAGCTTCAGTCTGGGGATAGATTTGATTAAATTCATCTCCTGCCAGCCAAGAAATCTGCAAGTGTAGAATGCACATCTGTCTCCTGATACTCTGATAGCGACAGCTTGTTCAGATCCCTCAGGCGCTGAGTTCTCAAATGTAATTCCCTCAGCAATGAAATCTGATCCTTCTACTATCACTGTGCCGCAGTCAAATGTCCCAAGCTTAATTTTGCTATTATCCTGTTGTTTAATAATCGTATTGGTTGTGTTATTCTAAGTTAACACAGTCTCTTCTGCTGCACGAGATCCTCGGAGTTTGATGAGATTTTTTTTGGGAATATGGACGGTCTTTTTGTAAACTCCAGGCATAATCTCGATTACTACTCGCTCCTTGTTATCATCAGGGACAACGTCAATGGCAGCTTGGACATCCTTGTACTGGGCGCTACCATCCTGAGCAACTCTTAAAACAGCCATGAATGAACGATTCAATTAATCTCGCAACACTCCCAATCCAGATCCGCGTGCAGAGATTCGGCTTGAGTATGTTTGATAAAATTGTTGATTAAATTCGGCCATTAAAAATCCAAAGATCCGTGTTAATGCAAATCCGTGCAGATCCGTATTGATTTCTGAAAATTGAGTGGGAATTGGTGTGTTGCTGTCAGATGCATTATCACCATCACTATTGCTATCCATAGATTTGAGAAGTTGCATTGTAAATTTACATTATAAGCAAAATTTGAGAAGTTGCATTGTATCAAGTGTTTTCGTAAGTCATTTGTAGGTGAAAGCTTACCCCACTGCAAGCAAAATTTTGTGTATACAGCGAAGGAGCGTTGAATAAAAGAACAGCCACATTCACATTATTGATGCCCTAGAAGGAGCGATCAATAAAAGAGCAGGCAATTTACATTATAAGCAGTTTGAATATTTTTTTTTGGGAAATACATTGTAACTCAAAGTAATTTTACTTTGAGGGGGGGTGATTTTCGTTTTGCAAGAGTTTTGAAATTTTTTTTGTAAAAGTGAATTGCCAGATTGCCAGATTGTAAAATTTTGAAAGATTTCTGGAATTTGTCTGGAGCCAAGTACAAAGCTCAGTCATTTTTTTATTTTTTTTTAAAACGACTATACGAGGGTCAAGGCCAAGCCCCGATAGATCGTCTTTGGTGTGTTGTTCCTCTTCTTTGGCGTGATTATTTCTGGTGCGTACATTCACTACAGTCCAAATGTCGAAGTTAATTAATTTATTCTCCGACTCAGATAAACTTGAAGGCACAAAATCTTATAAAACTTGGAAACGACTCATTGAAAGTACTCTTATTTACAATGAACTTTGGCGTGATATCTGTAATGAAGATACTAAGCCCACTAAGCCGACAGATGCAGCGACATTAGCAAAATGGGAAGTTAAAAATGCCAAAGCATTAGCACTTATTAAAGCTTCAGTTAATGATGAAATGTATGTGCATATTGAAAATATGACTGATGCGTGGTCTGCCTTGAAAGTGTATAAAGATTTATTTGATACTCAGCCTGAATCCAAGAAAGTTGATCTTCAATTAAAGTTGCTTCAACAAAAATTGACTGAAGGTGGGGATGTCCATGAATATATTTCCCGACTTAAAAACATTAAGCAGGAAATATTAAATGCGGGATTTCAAGCAGTGGATGATAGTTTTATGACTACAATCTTAATAAATGGATTGCCTTCTTCTTATACACATTTTT
>ML777279.1:1389727-1418355 GCA_009831015.1 Picea engelmannii | reverse complement strand
TGGTCCCGATTGCAGATCCATTCCGACCCAGTGGAGAGCTAGCCAGGGCGCTTCCATTGAGCCAGTTTTCATCATATTCTGACGGTGGAATCTTGCAGAGAGACCCATACAGTTGTTTAGGGCACATGCATTCTGGATAGGCATTTGGCTTTGCATGCAGGGGTTCTTCATCAGATCCGGCCAAATCCTTCCAACCCATTTCACTACAGGACGAGACGATCATTTTGAGCTACATAGCGGTAGATTCCGATAGTGGAATCCATTGGGGCGCCTTCAGTGCCCAAGGAGGGGCGCAAACCCCCCAGGGTTTCAGATCTAGTGCCGTAGAGGTCCGTTTTGGATTACGTCAGACATTATTTCCATTGCAGCAGCCAGGGCGCATTGATTGGAGCCATTTTGAGGTCATTCCGACGGTTGAGTTTCGAGATCCAGTTTTCCAGCTAACAGCAGTCACCGTGCTCATCCGGGATCGTTTATTTTGGTCATTCCATCCGTGCATGCAGCAGATCTGCTGTCTTCTTGCGGTCACGGGTATTTCTTTTTCATTTGATTGTATTCCAGTACAGATCCATGAGATCTGACTGATGTTTAGTTGATATATTTCAGTAGGCGATTTGTATTCCCACGCATGCAATGTTATTATTCATAATATTGAGTTATTGGCCTTATCTGCTATTGCATGCGTCATTTTATGATTGAAAAACCTTTGTTATGCTACATGCAACTATAATAACCTACATGCAACCATAATAACTGACATGCAAACACTTTAAACAAGAGAACATCTTCATCGACCACTAAAACGCATCCAGAAACCCCCAGTGTATCAGATCTGTATGCTGGAATAGTAAGACAGTAGCAAATATCTTGATGAACCGGATCAGGGATATTTCACACAGCCCTTTGATCGTCAGTAGCGGTTCCATATATGGTTCCCATACTATATAATTTGATCTGTTAAGAACAACATGAACAATATTTTAACCCATCTTTGATATCTAGACAAACTGGTCTGTTTCAACAAGTTCCAATCAACAAACCACTGATCCATATTTAATCACACGACAGATCTGACTAAGTAAGGTTTGCAGATAACAGGTCGAGATTTAAACCATCAACTCTGATACCATGTTGGGGAATAGGGTGGAACAAAACATGAAATAGAGGACATAATACTGCATATAATCGAATAGGAACAAAAAAATTCAAAGATAAAGGTGGTTTCTAAAGACACCATTACAACACTTAAGCAAATTGCATTGTTATCAGAACATCACAGTGCATGTTGCACATCTTGATCTGCATGATCTATTGCACAATATCCATTGATGATAATGACCCAAGGGGTCTACTTTTATAGTCTCAATATCTAACCAACTTCCATAGATCTTGTCCACAAGTAACCATCGGTTATTAGAGTTGACTCCGCCAAATCTGCCCTGTCGAGTTGGCTCGACAAGGATGCTCGACCCGACTGTGTACGCATCCAAATCATAGTTTATTAGTCAGTTGGTCGATTCACCGCTTCACTATCTTTGACTGTTGGTCTACTATCCAATCAACATGCACATCGACTACTCGACTGACTGGTGTAGTGTGTTGGTCAATCACCTGACCAACTATATCCATATGTAGGTCGACCTCTCGACCAACTAAACCTAGGAGATGTGTGATGAAGCATCAATTCTTGATCTTCCAACAAAGTGGGCCCACTAAAAAAATGTGGTTAAGTGGTATATACCACCGTGATCAGGGAAACAAGGGAAATCCAATCGAATAGGTGTCAAATAAGGGTGTCAGGAAGGGTGGGTGGGACCATAGAAAAAAGGATTGCAAGTGATGGGGACCATGACGATCAGTGAGAAAAGAAGAATCCAATGGGATAGGGCCGAAATAAGGGGGTCGGGTCCATGGAAAACAATGCTTAAAAATTATATGTACCACAACAATCATGCCAAAGAGAGGAATCCAATGGGATATCTCTCGAGTAAGGGTGTCAATGGGACCACTATACATTATTTTTACTCCTACAAAGTTATACTCCAACCTAAAGAATACTACAGTGACGAATTGCCCAAATTGTTAACTAGAAAAGTTGTGTAGTAATTTCGCAACCATAATGCAGGCGACAATTTTGCACAAGAATGGATCTCTTATGTTCCTTTTTCCATTATATTCCTTACCCAAGGGTTAGGGTTTGTAGGGCTCCTACAAACAAGGGTTTTCCTTGTGCTATAGCTCTCTAATATACATGCGAGGTCAAACAATAGTACTCGAACCAATATCTCAGGGCACCAACTAAGGAGGCTCGATCATACCCTGATCCGTACTACCCAATTACCCAGGTACTAGAGATTATATTCCCAAGTGTTGTTCTCAGTGTCACTATAGCACTTAGGTGGTTGATCGAATGATATAGGGTTGGTTTCAAGAGACCCAGGGGACTCCCTATATACCTTACGGTACATGGTAGTGATGGTTATGTACAGATCCTGTTCAATGTGATATTACTCGAAGGGGTACCAACATGGGTTACAAAGGTTTCCAACAAGGTGAAACATTTGTTTCAAGTAACCCCATTGACGCAAATGGCCACCCGGGGCACGTCCTCTCTCACCAGGACCTTCTTTTTCTCGGACCCGAAGAGCTAAATTGCTCCTCAAATCCCTTATCGGGACTCTCTCTCTCGCACCACAGGTTGCTCTGTATGACCTCCCTTCTTCCAATCGGGAAGTCAGATCTCGCTAGATCGCGAGTCCTGCACTCACGGAATCGGGTCCTGTAGATCCCTGAACTCTGATGCCACCTGTCCTCCACTCAGCGCTGTGACTGCGAGGTTATCGCGTTTCGGAGTTTCGCGGTTCCTCCGGCATCAATTCTTACAACAACGGAAACCCCGAAAAGCCGATCCCCGATGCACGTGCGAGCGCTCTTCTCCACGTCACCCTTACCTCGTCACGCTATCAGGTATGGCGTGATCGTGATTTCAAATACAGCGATTCCTTTGCATGGGAAAACCCCGAATGCCAAACCCCGACTCTCAGGGTTACTGACACGTGTCCAGTCCGGGATCCATGGCTAGGGTTCCTTCGGAAAATCGCGAGTCGCGATTCCTCCCTATGAGAATTCTATGACCCTGGAGACTCTGATTCTCCGATGAGTCGAGTCCCGATGAACTCTGACTCCTTCCCCGCGCGCTAAGGCTTAAATCCTACGCAACTTCTCCAAGATCTGACGGCTGTCGGGACTTCACTAATCTCCCTTGCGCATCTTGGTCGTCGGTTCCTCCTTTTCGAGGATTTCTCCCGAATGGTCAAGTGTTCACTCCCCGAATTTTACCTTGATGACACCATGAAGGTGCTATGCCTCCTGAGCTTTCCCACTCTGACTCCTTCAGAGACTTTGCGCACACTCCTCGCACTCGACCTTTAATAACTCCCCAAGTGTTGAGTCTTTCAGACTCTGCGCACCTCCGGCAACAACAGTCTCTGCCTTCTCTCACTCAGATTTACTATTGAGACTACTAACTCCGCCTGTGCACTCTTCACACGGCTTCCACAACAACCCTATAACTTCTGGGTGAATGAGAATAAGTGTTTAACTACTGAGCCTTCATCGACACACTCTATGCGGATGAATTCAACTGCACTCTATGCAGGAATCTCCTGGCTCAGATAGAGAAACAATTGAAAGTTATTCTCTTCTGTCTTTCAGACTTCAGTTAAACCCTGAAATCACATGCACAGCATATATAAAGCAAATGCATAACCAGAAAACAAACATTCATAAGCACAACATCAACACAGAGAAAGAACACCGGCCATGAAATTGAATCAGAACTTCATTCTATTAATTCAACCTCTGTACATGGGTGTTCTTCCCAGTTTTCTCTGCTTGCTCCTCTCTTCTAAATGCTTGATTCTTGCTAATGTTACAATGATACAATGAGGGTGTCTATATCCATTTTCCCTCTCGAACTCTAAAACTGTCAAATCTGGTAATAAAAATCTATCTACCTACATTAAATCTATTAAATGCCTCCTATCTAATTTCATACAAGAGCGTATGGCTCGAGGTCTGGTACATTACAAAAGGCGCTCCTTCATAAAGGATCATTTAAGACTTGCGCTACAATCCCAAAGCACTTTTCAAAATTTGGGTTTGTTTCTCTAGCTGATCTTTCGCTTGATGTGCTGGCTCACTTGCTGAGTTGGCGATGCTCTTGCATCATACTCCTCGGCTTGAAAACTTTCATGGGCTCCTGTCCATGAGCTCCTGCACGGTCTGTCCATGCTTTTGGATAACTGCTTCTGTCTCCCAGCTGGCATCTTCCACTAGATGATTCTTCCATTTCACCAGATACTCGAAGTATTGCTTCCGTCTGGTCCTTTTGCTGACTCTCTGGTCAAGTATATACTCCATCTGTGGCTTTTCTTGAATCGGCATCTGCTTTTGCCACTGGATTTCTGGTTTTTCTTCACTTCCAGATCCTGCATCTTCAGCCTTATATGGATATAATTCTGAGACATTGAATTTCGGAGATATTCCAATCTCATCCGGCAACTCAATCTCATAAGCGTTTTCTCCTAATTTCTTTAGGACCCTGCATGGCCCAATTTTCTTCATTTTCAGCTTGTTGTATGTTCCCTTTGGGAACCTTTCCCTTCTCAGATGTGCCAGAACTAGATCACCAACTTCGAATTGAAGTTGCCTCCGATGATGATCTGCTCTGCGCTTGTACTCCTGATTTGATTCCAGCAATCGTTGCTTCACCCTGCTGTGAAGTTCTTCCATCGCCTCTGTGAATTCTTCAGCGTTTGCACTCTTTGTCACTATCTGCTCTGAATCTCTCAGTTCAGATACTCCTCTTGGTTTCCTGCCATATACAATCTCAAATGGACTTTTTCATGTGCTCCTGTTCACTGAGTCGTTGTATGCAAACTCTGCCTGTGGCAACACATTGTCCCAGCTGCTATGGTGTTCTGTCACCAAGCTTCTCAGCAAGTCCCCCAGACTTCTGTTGACCACTTATGTCTATCCATCTGTCTGCGGATGATAAGCTGAACTAAAAGCCAAGTTAGTTCCTAGATTCTTCCATAAGGTCCTCCAAAAATGACCTATGAATTTTGTATCCCTGTCCGAGACTATGCTTCTCGGTAAACCATGAAGTCTAACAATCTCCTTGAAAAACAAATTTGCGATGTGGGTCGCATCGCTGGTCTTCTAGAATGGAATAAAATGTGCCATCTTAGAAAACCTGTCCACCACCACAAAGATGGAATCAACCCCTCTCTGCGTTCTCGGTAATCCCAATACAAAATCCATGCTAATCGCCTCCCATGGTCTCTCTGGTATGGGCAATGACTGATAAAGACCTGCATTATGTTTCCTCCCTTTCGAATGCTGACAAATTCGACACCTGTCAACAAACATCTTGACCTCTGCTCGCATTCCTGGCCAAAAGTATGATTCGCTCAACTTCGCAAAAGTTTTGTCGTGGCCAAAATGTCCTGCCAATCCACCACTGTGCTTCTCTTTCAACAGGTTCTCCCTCATGGAGCAATTCGGAATACACAATTGATTGCCTCTAAACAACAATCCCTCCTGGATCATATAATCTATCCAAGGACTCTGATCTCTGAGAACTGGATTCTCAGCTGCTTCATACGCTTCTCCGAAATCTGTATCTCCTGCATACATGTCCTTCAAGTTTTCAAAACCCAATGTTTTGACTCGAAATTCCTGCAACAACAAACATTTCCTGCTCAAAGCATCAGCCACTTTGTTAGCAGTGCTTGAAATGTGTTTGATCACAAACGTGAAATTCTGCATATACTCTACCCATTTTGCATGTTTCTGATTCAACTTCTCTTGTTGACTCACAAACTACAATGCATGATTATCATTGTATAATACAAATTCCTTTGGGATCAAGTAATGCCTCCACTTCTTTAACGCCTGTATGATAGCATAAAACTCTTTATCATACATGGAGTATTTCAGCTTTGCTTCATCCAGCTTCTCACTGAAATATGCAACTGGTCTGTCCTCCTGACTTAAGACCGCTCCTATCGCATATCCACTTGCATCACATTTCACCTGAAATGTCTTCTTGAAGTCCGACAACACCAACACTGGTCGTTCCGTTATCTTCCGCTTCAACAGATTGAAGCTCTTCTCAGCCTCTACTGTCCAATGAAAAGACTTATGTCGCTTTTTCACTGTGTCCATCATCGTTGCACTAATTCCACTGAAATTCCTGATGAACTTCTGGTAGAAACTAGCCAAACGATGGAAACTTCTCACCTCGAAAACATTTCTCGGCGACGGCCAATTTTTTATCACTTCCACTTTACTCGGATCCATTTTCAACTCATTTTCCGAAATAACAAAGCCCAAATAAATGAGCTCTGTCTTCATAAATGAGGAATTTTTCATATTAATCAACAGCTTCTCATGCTGTAGCTTTCTCATTACAATGGCTAAATGTTTCAAATGTTCAGCCTTGGTCTTACTGAAGATCAGTATATCGTCCAGATATACGACTACAAATTTCCCGATGAATTCCCTTAGGACTTCATTCATCAGTCTCATGAATGTGCTTGGTGCGTTTGTCAAGCCAAACGGCATGACCATCCATTCATACAAACATTCGTTTGTTTTGAATGTCGTCTTCCACTCATCTCCTTCCCTCATGCGAATCTAATGATATCCGCTCTTCAGATCTATCTTGGAGAAATAATTTGCCCCACTCAGGTAATCCATCAGATCATCCATTCTCGGCAGTGGAAATCTGTACCTGATAGTAATTTTGTTGATCGTTCTTGAGTCGGTACACATTCTCCAACCTCCATCCTTCTTCGGACTAACCACTGTCGGAACAACGCATGGACTCAAGCTTTCCTGGACCAATCCTTTGTCCAACAAATCCTGGACCTGCTTCTTAACCTCCTCATTTTCTTGCGGCGTCAATCTGTACGCAGCTTTGTTCGGTAAACTGGCTCCTGGTATGAGATCAATGTGATGACTCACACTCCTCATCGGTGGCAACGAACGAGGTAATTCGTCCACGATGATGTCAGCGAACTCTCCCAGCAGTTCCTGAATCTCTTCCGGTAAATCATCCACTCTTGTGCTAGTCAGGACAATTCTCGGTTTCCTGACCACAAAGAATTGTGGATCTTCTTTCTTCTCCATCTCTGTGAGAAGTTCCTTCCCACTCATGAGAAGTATCGTGTTGCTTACTTCCAGTTTTACCTCCTTATCCTTTATCGGAAGCAATCTGTGTGTCCTTCCATCCTTCTCCAAAGTATATGTGTTCATCCTCCCATCATGAACCACATTTCGTTCATATTTCCATGGTCTACCCAGTAACAAATGACATACATCCATGGGAATGACATCATAGAGTATTTTATCACTATATCCCCCTATCTTGATGTCAACTAAGCATTGTTTAGTGACACTCACTTGATGTCCTTTCTGTAGCCACAAGACTTTGTATGGACTCAGGTGATCAGTTGTCTCCAATTCCAGCTTTTCCACCATCTCGGTTGAAACGAGATTATCTATGCTTCCGCTATCCACGATGACCTTGCATTTCCTATCCTTGGTTTTGCAAGCTGTCATGAACAGTCTGGTCCTTTGAGATGAACTTTCCTGCGCCTCTTTCTCAGGTGTCAAAAGGACTTTTCGCATCAGAAGTGAGCTTCTGCTTTCTGCGTCTTCTGCTTCAGCATCTCGCCTCTGTGCTTCGGCAATGTGAGTTTCTCCTCTGTCCTTTTTTCTGTCTGGACAGTCAACTGCTTTATGTCCATTCTTTCCACACGTGAAACATGTGATTATTCCACCTCGGCCTCTTCCCCTACCTCTGGTACAAGGAATAGTGTTTGCATCAGCATAATCTCCTTGTTGCTCATTATGTTGTCCTCTCTGCTCAGCATATTGTTGTCCTCGCTGTGAGGTTCCACCTCTTTCAACCTTACCCTGAGTTTTCTTCCATTCCTCCTTGGGCTTCTGATATTTCTCCTAGGCAACAGTCTTGCCTCTGAGCTGACTCCTGCCTCGTCCTCGCTGACTTTGCTTACGAATCAACTTCTCCTCGGCTTTCAGAGCCATCTGGTAAGCATCCTCCACCGTTTTGATGGTCGTCATGCTTAATTCATCCTGAATGTCGTATCTCAGACCATTCAGATACTTGGAAACCTTCTCATCATCTCTCTCTCGATGACCTGCTCTCATGTTCAGTCGATAGAATTCTTCAGTGTATTCTTTCACTGTCATCAGTTTCTGCCTCAGGTTCTGCATCCTCCTGAACAGATTTATTTGGTAGTCTCTTGGGATGAATTTTTCTTTCATCTTTGCAATCATTCGATCCCAACTTTTGATCTTTTGCTTACCTTTGGAACATCTATCAGCTTGAAGCTCGTCCCACCATAATGTTGCGTGTCCCTTCAACTTCATGATAGCATGCCTAACCTTTTTATCCTCTTCGATATCCTCATAATCGAAGTAGGTGTCAAGAGCCCTGATCCAATCCAACGGCTCTTCTGCATCTAGAATTCCTTCATAAGATGGAATGTCCATTTTTGTCTTGGAACTCATCTGGGTGATAGCTTTAATTAATCGCTCGTTGGCTACATCTTCAGCTGAAACTTCTCCTTGTGGTTCAGCTTCAACCTCATTGTCGGAATCACTAAGATCCCCTGCACCGGCTGTGCGTCTCTGAGCTGTTTCCATCTCCTCAAGTCTCGCTCTGAGATCTTGTATCTGTCTTTCCATCTCTGGGTTTCCTGCTGGCCTACCTCTTCTTCTCACCTCCCTGTCTTCTGGGTCGGGTGATTGTCTTTCTCTTCTGGGCGACATGGTGAATTCTCTCTCTGCTATAGCAAACAAAGAGTCAAACCTCGCTCTGATACCACTTGACGCAAACGGCCACCTAGGGCACGTCCTCTCTTACCAGGACCTTCTTCTTCTCAGGCCCGAAGAGATAAAGTGCTTCTCAAATCCCTTATCGGGACTCTCTCTCTCTCGCACCACAAGATGCTCTGTATGACCTCCCTTCTTCCAATCGGGAAGTCAGATCTCGCTAGATCGCAATTCCTGCACTCACGGAATCGGGTCCTGTAGATCCCCGAACTCTGATGCCACCTGTCCTCCACTCAGCGCTATGACTGCGAGGTTATCGTGTTTCGGAGTTTCGCGGTTCCTCCGACAACGATTCTTACAACAACGGAAACCCCGAAAAGTCGATCCCCGATGCATGTGCGCGCGCTCTTCTCCACGTCACCCTTACCTCGTCGCGCTATCGGGTATGGCGTGATCATGATTTCAAATACAACGATTCCTTTGCATGGGAAAACCCCGAATGCCGAATCCCGACTCTCAGGGTTACTGACACGTGTCCAATCCGGGATCCACGGCTAGGGTTCCTTCGGAAAATCGCGAGTCGCGATTCCTCCCTATGAGAATTCTATGACCCTGGAGACTCCGATTCTCCGATGAGTTGAGTCCCGATGAACTCTGACTCCTTCCCCGCGTGCTAAGGCTTAAATCTTGCGCAACTTCTCCAAGATCTGACGGCTGTCGGGACTTCGCTAATCTCCCTTGCGCATCCTAGCCGTCGGTTCCTCCTTTTCGAGGATTTCTCCCGAATGGTCAAGTGTTCACTCCCCGAATTTTACCTTGACGGCACCACGAAGGTGCTATGCCTCCTGAGCTTTCCCAGTCTGACTCCTTCAGAGACTTTGCGCACACTCCTCGCGCTCGACCTTTAACAACTCCCCAAGTGTTGAGTCTTTCAGACTCTGCGCACCTCTGGCAACAACAGTCTCTGCCTTCTCTCGCTCAGATTTACTACTGAGACTCCTAACTCCGCCTGTGCACTCTTCACATGGCTTCCACAACAACCCTATAACTTCTGGGTGAATGATAATAAGTGTTTAACTACTGAGCCTTCATCGACGCACTCTATGCGGATGAATTCAACTGCACTCTATGCAGGAATCTCCTGGCTCAGATAGAGAAACAATTGAAACTTATTCTCTTTTGTCTTTCAGACTTCAGTTAAACCCTGAAATCACATGCACAACATATATAAAGAAAATGCATAACCAGAAAACAAACATTCAAAAGCACAACATCAACACAGAGAAACAACACCGGCCATGAAATTGAATCAGAACTTCATTCTATTAATTCAACCTCTGTACATGGGTGTTCTTCCCATTTTTCTCTTCTTTCTCCTCTCTTCTAAATGCTTGATTCTTGCTAATGTTATAATGATACAATGAGGGTGTCTATATCCGTTTTCCCTCTCGAACTCTAAAACTGTCAAATCTGGAAATAAAAATCTATCTACCTGCATTAAATCTATTAAATGCCTCCTATCTAATTTCAGACAAGAGTGTATGGCTCGAGGTCTGGTACATTACAAAAGGCGCTCCTTCATAAAGGATCATTTAAGACTTGCGCTACAATCCCAAAGCACTTTTCAAAATTTGGGTTTGTTTCTCCCGCTGATCTTTCGCTTGATGTGCTGTCTCACTTGCTGAGTTGGCGATGCTCCTGCATCACCCATGAAACCATTTGTATTTCCCATTTTTAGTCTTCCCCAGATGTAGTTTTACCCGCTAAACGACACATCTCTTTTCTTTAAAGACACTAGTAGTACATGTCTCTACCCTAAAAACAAATACCCACAATTTCTGTAGAGGAAAGAGCTCTGATACCACTTGTAAGGTATAATATTCATTATAATAATGTAGAAACATAAATATTTCAACAAATACTAACGAAACATCAAAATATGGAGAATCACAACACCAAAAATGAAACCTTTATATAAATCCAAGTTCACTTGCCTCTTCAAGGGGGAAACCTCTAGCAAAGTAGAGCTCTATTACAATAATTCTCAAGACAACCTTTCTCATGCCTTCTACTATTATTTATACTAATTCTACCTATTAGAGAACATTTTAGAGGAATATCTTTCTAGAATCATAAGTTTCTATTAAGTATTCTTACATTAGACTTGTTCACATTATTAAATAGGCCTTATTAACTAATGTTGGCCTTTATTAGATGGAAAATATACTATTCTACCTACGTGAGGGGTTATGAAGGTTAAGTCCCTAACAAAATGGGGGGGGGGGGTTATTTGGAGATCATGACCAATTCCAAAATCAAGACCCCTCCGCACTAAATTTAGTGGAAGGAGGCCCCAATTTGGCCATTGGAATCAATTAGCAAATTAGGGAAATCAAATAGTCGAGGTGAAATAAAAATTCAAACTAAGATTGAAGAAACAAAATTTGAATAAAGAAAAGGTGAAAGGAAATCTTGATTCAGAAATTAGGGTTGATTTCCAGATCAAAGTGATGATAAAGCAATCAAAGTGGAAAGAGGGCTCAATTTAATGATCAAGACTGATTTGGAAATCACATTAGAGAAATTTTGAGGTAAAAAATAGGCCTCAAAACAAAAAATGTTCTATCGACATCAAATTTAAAAGAACCAATATGATTCAAGGTGATGATCAACCATAATGGTAAATTGTTTTGGAGGGAAAGAGAAAAAACTATTGTTTTATTGTATGTTAAACTTATCTCCTTATAGTTTTACCCAAATTTCAAGTGTAGGAACTCATTGGATGAAAAATTAAATTCCACATCTAATGATTACCCACTCTACATACTTACGTTAGACCCACAATGAGATAAACTGAAAATACATGAAAACAATGTGTTTATTTCATGTATTTGTAGCTTATCTCATTGTGGTCTATCAAAAGTATGCAGAGTCGATACTAATTGGATGAAACATTTAATTATGCATCCAACAAGTCCTACACTTCAAATTTGAGTAAGTCTACAAGAAGATAAGTAAAAAATACAATTAAAAGAAAAAACAATTTTCTTTCATTCCCTTTGAAAAATCATAACCCTTATTTTATTAATTTAACGATTATTTTATTATTTTCCTTAGAAGGCCCATTTTAGACTTCAAAATTTCTCTTATGAGGGCCATACAAGTTCAAAAAAAATAATAGTAAGCAAGGAAAACTTGAGAAATGGAAGCAACAAAGACTCAACGAGGAACAAAACTCAAGAAAAGAACTAAGTCAAAACCAAGCAAGTGAAACCTAAAATACTATTTAGCGTAACCATATAGAAGAATGAATCAATGAAATAAGGCATTGAAGAATCAAATTCAATGTATAAGAAAAAAGAAGCATATCCAAACTAGTGAAAAATTAAGGTAGGGCCATAATTTTTGCTCAAAACTTAGGGGTGTTGTTGCGGGCATAACACATTCCCATTGAGAAAAGGAAAAGATTACAACCTAAGAGTGAGAAGTGTTTTTTTGTTTGATACTTTGAAGATGTAAAATATTATAAAATTATTCAACCTATTTCAACATAAATTATTATTATTATTATTATTATTATTATTATTATAAGTTTGATGAAGGTCTCTTAGCCTATGAGCCTAATTCAACATTTTTCCCATCTTCGGTGAATGTGTCATATTATATTTCCAAACTTAATGCCAGTTCCCCTATTTCAAATGATGTCAATGAGGAAGAAAATTTAGCTTCACCTACTCACCCTCCTCCATTTGAGTCCCTTGAACATGTACCAACAACAACACCACAACTTCCTAGATGGTTCTATACAACACGAGAAGCAGTTGGTGATTTTGCTGATGAGGTTCATGTTCACAATTCCAGTGAACCTCATCTCTTTTGGATCAAGTTTTAGAGACTCTTGATCTAGAAACATTTGGAAAATATTCTAACCATCCAAATTGGGATGCACCAATGAATGAGGAATATCATTCCTTAATAGAAAATGATATTTGGGATCTTTTCCTTCTTCCAAAAGGAAAGAAACTTATCAAATGCAAATGGGTGTACTGAACCAAGTATGTTGTAGATGGAAGTATTGATAGAAATAAGACCTAGTTTGTTTCCAAACAATTTTCCCAAGTATAAATATTTGACTATACTAAAACATTTTCCCCCATAGCCAAAATGAATTCCGTCCACCTTGTTCTAGTCAATCCAATGTCAAACAAATGGGAGGTCCATTAGATGGATGTTAAATCTAGCTTCTTGCATGGGGATTTTCCATAAGAAATTTACATGGAACGACCTCCTATATATATTTGAAATGAATCCAGTCTTCTTTTCCACTTTAAGAAATCTTTGTATGGTCTTAACTAAGATCCTCATACTTGGTATGTTAAAATGGATAGATTTCTTCTAAACACCAACTTCTCTAGATATCATTATGATCCCAATTTCTATATGAAGAAAGTGGGTGACCATCTCATCATACTTTTTCTCTATGTCAATGATCGTATAGTCATTGGTAGTGACCCCAAACTTTTAATCCATGTGAAATCCATTATTACGAAGAAATTTGACATGATCGACTTATGGCATTTCCATTATTTTCTTGGCCTCCAAGTCAGCATTTACTTTTCCTAGTCTAATTATGCATGTGACCTTATTCACCACTTTCACATGGAATATTGTAAACTAGCCCCATCTCCCTTTCAGTGTGGAGTCAAATTTGTTGACACTTATATTGTTAGTTAGTTGGTATCCTTTTGTATTTGACTTACACCTATCCTAATATTTCCTTTGTCATTGGTCTTGTTTCCCAGGATATGCAAACACCCCATGAGATGATTTGGAAAGAAACAAAGAGGATACTTTGATATATATGGGGTACAATTTAGTTTGGGATATAGTATAGTTCAAGGGGGACTCCTTTGTTGGTTGGTTTCGCTAATTCCAATTGGGCCAGTGAACTTGATGATCATAATTATATTGCAACATATGCTTTAATTCTCAGTTCTGAACTTTCTACCTAGGCTTGTAGGAAGCAACGTGCCCTTTCTCTTTCATTAGTATAATCAAAGTATCAAGCAATAATTAGTGCAAGTCAATAAAACATGTGGTTTTGACAAGTCATTTCAGAGTTTAGATTCCAATAGTAGCATACGACCACATTTTGGTGTGACAATTAGAGTTCAATTTATCTTGCCAAAGATCCAATTCAACATCAACACAACTAACAAATTCATTTATACATGAACTTCATCAAGAATCTTCCTCGGGATCACATCCTCAAATTCTCTATTGTCGAACATATGATCAAGTTGTTGACATTTTTACAAAGACCATTACAAAAAGAAAACTTTCAAAGCTTCAAGCTAATTTGGGAGTTTAGGAAGTTGTCATTAATGGGGGATATGCTCTAATTCCTTCTTCCTTCTCCTATTTTGTCACCTTTGTAAATCCTTCAATCCTATCACAAGTTGTTCTTAAGGGGGGATGTTAATATATTTAGACACTTAGGAGTGAGTTAAGTTTAACTTGGTATAATGTGTATTTGCATAAAGTCTGTTTCTTTAGTGTGATTTTGTAACTAACTAATTTGATGATCATGATTGTGTTCTATACATAAAGTGATTTGATGGTTCATATTCTCCTTGATACTAGTGACACTTGATCCATGTCTTAGCACCTGATTGGTCCATTATATCTATTTAAAGAGCATGGAGGGTCATTCATTGATGATTGATAGTGAGAGATGCTCAAGTAATTTATTTTCATTTTGCATTAATATATTTCCTCAAGTTGTCATGTTGGTTGGGGATATGGATTGTTTCCCTCTTTGAGGTATTTAACCATATAAATATTGCTTTACTGATATTTGATCTCTAAGTGCGATAAATTTCCTTAAGGTTCTCAACATGTGTGGATACCCAAATTTTCGTACACACATGTGCCATATCAATGCCTAGTTCTTCCATCCATATGTGTTATACATAATATTCATAACCAATGTTTAGTACATGCAAAGTATTCATTTATATTACATAACACCCATTTTAATGGAATTTGAAGAAGTTGGAGTAATGCTCATACAAGTTTGACTCCTTAACATGAATATCTAGGAGTCTTTTCTTTTAATAAAGAATTGACTTCATTCATTCAAAACTAAACATGAGAAGAACCACCATTTTAATCGAATACTGAAAAAATGGTCAACCTAAATAAGTAATATATGGTGATCAAAGCATAAAAATATTCATAGAACCCATAATGATAGAATAACCATTATTATTGTGTTTTGGAATCATAAGAGATGAACCACTATACTAGAATAAAAAATCCACCAACCAAATGATCAATGCACATCAAAATTAAGCACTCCTTATATCACCAATTTCCCTCAAATATATGCCTTATAACTCTTGGTGAAATCTAGATGATAGAATTCCCTTCATTTTAGAAAGTCATCAAAGTGTCTTAGAATGAAGGTTGAAAAATATTGTTTAATTAGTTTAAGTTTAGGCCATTATGATTAAATAAATAGGCATCTACAAAAGGAAGTCACAAAACTTTGTGATTCTACTCTCCTTGACTGAAATTGAGGTCAACAAGGTGGTGAGATTAATGTGGGCCCCAATGAGCCTAGTTGTTATGTCAATTTCCTAAGTCCATTAAATTCACATATGAACTCTATTTTGGATGGTATTTGGACTATTATAAAGATTATTTTCAAGCTTTACAATTTAGTAGGATTCTATAATATCGCCAAAAACGCATGGGTTGGGTTTGAAAAGTGTGTCATAATTTCAAGACCTATAAAATATTGTAACATTGGCAAAGTTCAAGACCATTTTTTAAATAGTAGTATATCTGAATGACCACCTAGATCAATCATCCCTCCTTATTGTGTTAAGTTCTTGCATCATTTGGGGAAACATCTGCTAAATTTGGTTCCTAGTAAACCAGATGCCTTGCTTCGACCACTTGATAGAGTTGCATGCTTTACTAGAAGGTGTTCTTAATCTTGATTTCCAACATTCGATCCATTATAGCGTACTCAATGTAGCCATTTTTGAGTTCTATAGGGGCCAAGTTCTATGCCACCTACAAGGTGTCTACAAAAGATGGATTATAGTGATGAACCAACTTTGCATTAAATATAGGGTCAAAGCCGAGGAAGGGTGGAAAATTCTATTTAGAATCATTCTCATGCACAATGTTCATAATGGTGTAAGGCCCATATTAGAGTGGTATTATCTTCTTGTGAGGGGATCTAAGTCACTCTTTCTACAAGTGAAATCATTCCTTGTCACTAATATTAAAGTTGTGTGGAAGTTGGTTTTGATCGTGTTGTTGCTTGTACTTGGCATTAGCTTTCTACAAAATACTTTAAAATTCTTGTTGGATGTGTTGGAACCATTCAAAAAAATTTGGTTACTTAATCTACCTTGTTCTATAATAAGAACAAAATATCAAAATAGCATAAAAACCTCGGAATAAGTACTCCACTCCTTGACAAAGAGAGAAATTCAGATAATAAGCCTCTTTGAGAGGGAAACATCCTTATATATCACATGAATTCACAAATACAAGATGATTCCAAATGAAAAGGCCTCCTTGGTATATATAGGAGACTAGTAGGTACAATTACAGCTAATGGACCCAAGCCGACATAAATAAAATAACAATACTAATGTAATATGCCCCAATTAAGGGGCAATGTGCCATGAATTAGTGTTTAACATGCCCCTCCCCTGCAAACAAGTGTTTTCCTCAAAGCTTGAGTAGTTTTGGATGCTTCTATATAAAATACTCATCTTCCCATGTGGAATCTTCAACAAGTAGTTTCTTTCACTTAATGAGATACTCTAAAATTGATCTATTCCTCAACTAGTGAATTCGTGTGTCGATGATAGCTTCAGAATCCAATACTATTTTTCATTCCTTGTCAAGTTCTGAAAATGTAGTTTGAACTAGGACCTTGTCACCTATAACACTCTTTAAGCATGAAACATGGAAAACTGGGTGTACTAGCGAAGATGCAGGCAACTCCAATTTGTATGCCATAGTACCAATCTTTTGCAACACCTTATAAGAGCCATGGTAATTCGGTGATAATTTATCATCCTTATTAGCTTGCTTGAGGGACATTTTTTCTATGGTTTTAGTCTTAAAAATACCCAATCCCCTACTTCAAAACTTCTTTCACTACAATGTTGATCTTCTTGTTGTTTCATGAGATTTTGTTCCATGGTCAAGTTGTCCTTTAAGAGTTGGAGAACTTGTTGTTGATGTGATTCTATGTCATGATCATGTTGTCTTTTAAGAGTTGGAGACCTTGTTGTTGATGCTCGATGTGATCTTCCACTTATTTAACCTTAGATTTTTATTTTAGAGAAGAAGTGATGGACGATGGGTGATATCCATAAAGCACCATAAATGGTGTGATTTTTGTTGCAGTATTAAAGGAATTGTTATACCACCATTCTACCAAGGGTAACCACTTGAACCATTGTGTTTGTTTATCATAGACAAATCAATGAAGGTATCCTTCCATACATTTGTTCACTATCATATTGAGGATGATAAGATGAGCTATGAGCCAATTGAGTACCCAAACAAGAAAATAATTATGTCCAAAATTGTCCAACGAATATGGTATCTCTGTCACTTACAATAATCTTTGGGATTCCATGTAGCTTTTGAACTGTCTCCATGAATGTGGTAGATACTTTAATGGCTTTGAAAGGATGAGAGAGTGCACAAAAGTGTGCATACTAGGTAAGTCTATCAACAATCACCATGATGACACTGTTTTATTCAGACTTCGGTAACCCTATCATGAAATCCATGGAAACCTCCTCCCAGTGATGACTCGGAATGGCTAATGGTTGAAAAAGACATGGGGTCTTAATTATTTCCACCTTATTTTGTTGGAAAACCTAACATTCTACCACAAACCTTTGAACATCAGTTTTAAGGCCATCCCCAAAAAATACCCTCTTGACCATGTGATAGGTTTTCAAAAATACCGAGTGCCCTCCTACTGGAGAGGTGTGCAATTCAAAAAGTAACTTTTTTTTTAGTTGGGAGTTCTTACATAAATATAAGTGATCTTTGTACCATATTGAATCATTTTTCCATGTAAATGTATCAAATGCACTGAAATCCTGTTGCAATCTTTGAATGAGATTCCACACTTCTTTGTTATTCTTCCATTCATCCCTTGATTATGTTATCCAATCAGGTTGGATGATAGAGATAGCATAGAGAAATGCCTCAAAATATTCATCCTTTCTTGAGAGTGCATCTGCCACAAAATTTTGCTTCCCTTTTTTGCAGATGATTTCAAAGTCATAACCCAACATCTTGGTCACCCATTTTTGTTGCTCTTCTGAATATAGTATTTTTTCCAAGAAGTATTTAAGATTGTCATGATCTATTTTTACCTTGAAGTTCCTACCTATTAGGTAAGGGCACCATGGCTTCAATGCATGTAGTATTTCCATCATTTCCTTCTCATAAATAGGTTTGTGTAAGTCCTTTCCCTTGAGTGGCCGACTTTCAAAAGCAAGGGGCCTTCCTTCTTGCATTAGAAAAACACCAATGCCATGTCCTAAGGCATCACATTCCACAATAAAGGTTTTTGTGAAGTTTGGTGTGGTCAATACAAGAGCTTTTCACATTTCCACTTTAAGTTGCTCAAAATCTTGAGTTGCCTCTAGAGTCCATGAAAATGCATCGTTATTAGTTAATGCAATTAAAGGTGTTGTTATTCTTCCATAGTTCCGAACAAAATGGCGGTAGTAACTTGTCAAACCCTAAAATCCTCTAATATTCTTCAATGTTTTTGGAATCGTCCAGTCCATAATGGATTTAATATTGTTAGGGCATACCTTGACACCTTCATGAGATACAATATGACCCAAATACTCTACATCCTTCACCCCAAAGAAACATTTTGACGATTTGGAATATACTTTTTTCTCCTTTAGTAGATGTAGCACCATGTCAACATGTCGAACATGATCTTCCCAAGACTTTCTATAGATTAATATATCATCAAAAAATACTAGCACAAAATTTTGAAGGAAGGGATTGAAAATGGAATTCATCAACCCTTGTAATGTGGAAGGTTCATTCGTAAGGCCAAAAGGCATGACCAAAAAATCATAATGGCATTCATGAGTTTTGAATGTTGTTTTTGGGATATATTCTTCCTTCATTCTAATATGATGACACCCTGAACGAAGATCCAACTTTGTGAAGTAGATTGATCCATGTAGTTCATCTAACAATTCATCAATGACCGGAATGGGAAACTTATCTTTAATGGTGATCTTGTTGAGATCTCTATAATCTGGACACATACGCCATGAGCCCTCTTTCTTGAGTACCATTACCACCAATGTTGAGTAAGAAATTTGGCTAAGTCTTATGGGCATAAGGGTATATGTACCATTACTCAATTTCACTCTTATGGGCATAAGGGTATATGTAAGGCCTGATGTTAGGAGGAAAAATCCCATGAATTAAGTGAATAGCATGATCATGATTGTGAGTGGGTGGAAGACCTATGGGAATATATTCAAATACTTTGGAATGATTATCAATGATCTCTTAGAGATCTAGGGGAATAAATGGCTTAGATGTTTAAACATCTAGTGAGCATAGTTGTACAATTACACCTTGATGCCCCTTTTTCAATAATTTTTTCATCCCATTAGAGCTTAACACCTTAGTAGGTTTCCTTGTGATACCCATTAACTCAAATTCCTTTCCTTCCAATGAAAATTTCTTGAAAATTAAAAGCCATTGTTCCCAATGATTGTAATCATTGGATCCCTAGTACGACATCAACACCACCCATGGGTATAGAAATCATTGGACTATTAATTACATATTCCCCCATAGTAAGATTAATATTACAACATTTTCCTAAGAAATTGATAGTTCCTCCATTTTCAATCATTACTTGAAACTTTGGCCCTGGATATATAAAGCAATTGAGAGCTTTGGCTAATTTACAGTGAATGAAATTATGAGTAATACCATAATCAATTAGCACTATTACCTTTTTATTTTTGATATATCCTTCAATCTTGAGGGTTTGAGGAGTGTTGATTCCATCCAATGCATGACATGATATGGCGGGGTCATATATTCAGAAGAAATATCTTCTACATCTTCATCTTGAGATGGTTCTTGTTCTTGTTCCTATTCTTATTCCTCTTGCAAATCTATGTAGAATAATTTCTTCTCACCACACTTATGTTCCTTATTGTACTTGCTATCACATTTAAAGAATACACGTTTTTCTTTTCTTTCCTCCAATTGTTGAGGTGTCAACCTTGTATATTGAGGTGGTTTAGAAGAAGGAACATTATTCTATCGATAGATGTTAGGGGTGGTCTTTCTAGTATCCATAGCCATATTTTTACTTTCAACATTTCTCACCACCGTGAGCACATTCTCCAATGATTTGGGTTACAAAGATGAAGCTCATATTGAATGTTATCCTTTAAATTTCCTATGAATAAATCAATAAAGTGATCATATGGAATATCCATTACCTTTATATTCAATCTTTGGAAGTTCTCAATGTACTCCGCAACTTAACCCTTTTGCTTGAGATTTATCAATTGGCTGAAGAAGGTGTTGCTCCTTGTATCCTCATAGTGTGCTATCATTTCTTCTGTGAAAATTGTCCAAGTGACAAATGAATTCCGAGAATAAAGACATCGATACCACACAAACTGATTAGGTTCTAAATATAAGGATGCAATTTGTACCTTTTGTGTGTGTGGCACATCATGTAGATCAAAGAACTAATCCATCTAGAGTATCCATTTGATTGGATCCTTTCCATCAAACTTCCTCATATCAATCTTAGGAAAGTGGTTGGTCTTCAACCCAAAACTGGAGCTTCTCTGGTCTTTATTCATATTTCTTGTGTCCTCATCATGAATTTCATGGGATAAATTGTCACTTTCAGGTGGCCTCTCTGTTAGAAACTTTTTCAACCCTTCCATGATGTCCCCTTTTAAGTTATCCATCTTAGTATCCATCACCGCTTCCATCTTAGCTTAAGTTGAATCCATCATCTTTTGTAGTTCATATTTTGTTACTTCCTTCTTTTGTAAATCATCTATGTCCATTCACGTTTATTCACCTTCATCAAGAGTCCAAGTAGGACTGTCTAAGGGATTATTTGGTGTAGAAGTTCCCTTTTTTGGTGTCATGTTGGCTAAGTATCACTGCAAGGTAGGAATTACTAATTAGCTTAGGCATAGGTCCTCACAGACAAGGGATTGTCAGGTGCTATAGTTCTCTGATATATGTTCATGGTCCAACAATAGTACTTGGCCCAATATCTCATGGAACTAACTAAGGAGGATTGATCATGCCCTTAGTCATGATATTCGACTACCCAGGTACTAGAGAGTGATCTCCCCGAGTGTTGTTCTAGATGTACTATAGAAAAAAGATGGGGAAAATGGTTTAATTGGATGGTCTCAGGATTCTAGTGGGTCTCCCGATATAAGCCAGGTACATGGGAGATAAAATCAGTAGTATTTCTTTCTAATTCACAACCATTCGAAAGGGGCCTTCTGATATACTCTAGGTACATGGAAGAACCACATTGTCCTGAGGTTGTAGCACTGACAAGTAACGACAACTCCTATGTTTAGAGACGTCGGAATACGTCTGTACCTAAAAATCCCTAATATTATCCCAAATTTATGTGATAATCCTTTTATCCCACTTTATTCCACTTTTTTAATCACCCCATTTGGATCTTCTAGTCAAAAGATATGCAAATTTCAAAAAAAAACAAATGCACCTTTTAAAACCCTGATTTGGAGATTGTTCTGCTAGACGACCTTTCTACTTTTGTAGCTCTAAAATTTCAACCATTCTGAATATAAAAAAAAATTGTGATGTATTATGATATGTCTTCTTTCCAACCCCGTAGTTTAGACCAAGATTGGATTCTCCAATGGAATTTTATGATAACTTTCCCAAGATGTGCTAATTTTTTCCTTTTCAGGAGAGCGAACTTGTACGTCCTTTTGTGTGTCATTGTCTTCCCTTAGGAACTTGAAATTTTCACCCATAAAACGTAGGTCCATAACATAACCAATGGAATAGGTCTCACTCAATGTGGAGGTTTGTAGCTTCATATATAACAATTTTCCCAAGAACACTTGTTTTAGACTGAAACTTGGACCAACCAAAAGCCTTAATTTCCTTAGAGAATAACTTTCAGAGTATAGAGAATCAAGAGATGAAATTTTTGCACAAGATACATCATTATTCCTCCATCGTACTGTAAACATTTCCGAACCTAAAACCAAGCCGAAAAAAATTTGGGAGCGGAAATTCCAAGAAGACGTGTTTCAGACTAGTTTCAAGACTAGTCAAAAACCCTAATTTTTTTTTTTTTTTTATATGTCTGGAGGAATCAGCAACTAGTTGGGCATGTGCTCACATTACACGTGGCCGTGTTATCCAACTGCTACCACTATAACCTCCAGGTGTGCCCATGAGGCCCCATACGCGTCACACATTGTAAGTCGGGGGGAGTTGAACTCGAAACCTCATGGAACTTCATTTTCATGGCACTTGCCAATTGAGCTGCCCCCCCCCCGGGGCGTCAAAAACCCTAATTTGAACAAAATGTATCTCCAAAATTATAATGAAACAAGATCTGAAATTTGTATCCTATTTATATCTATATTTATCCTATACACCATATAAATTATATATCCCAAAACCTTCCATAAAAAAATGTGTAGCGAAAATTCCAAGAAGAATTGTTTTGAAGAAGCCAATCTCGAGGATTGTCAAGATCTGATACCAAATGTTAAGAACCAAATATAAAAATAGCATAAAAACCTTAGAATAAGTACTCCACACATTGACAAATAGATAAATTCAGATAATAATCTTCTTCGAGGGGGAAACCTCCTTATACATCACATGAATTCACAAATACAAGATGATTCCAAATGAAAAGGTCTCCTTTGTATATATAGGAGACTAGGAGGTACAATTACAACTAATGGACCAAGCCAACATAAATAAAATAACAATACTAAAATAATATGCCCCAATTAAGGGGCAATGTGCCATGATTTAGGGATTAACATTCTAAGAGTGGAGAACTCTTCCAATGTTGATACAATGGGAAAATCTACATCAATTAGGGCCAATAGTTGGAACCCTAGGCACCCCTTAAAAGTGTTGTGGCCAACAGAACTATGAATGTTTTGATTGTAATTGTGTAAATATAAAGAATAATTTCAAACCACATACATAGATTCTAATGGTTGTACATTGTGATGATATGTACAATATCATGTTGACTAGATTTGTGTCTCAATTGGTTTGGGGATGGAAGATAGTTGATTTGTTCAGCTTGGTGTTTATCATGGACCAAAAAATATTTAAAAATTTCTAGTTGTAATAGAAACAATGGTATTTGGCAACCAAAAATGAACTCAAACATGCTCAAACAATCTCTTAGTATTGACTTCTACCATGACTTTCTTCTTTTAATGTGCCAAACCTGCCATGTTATAGAATCAATTAACAACCACAAAAGTACAATCAATACAATGCTTGGTTGAGGGCATAGTTGATGATCCTAAATGGAACATTATACAATTTTTCATCTATCTTGGTACTTTATGGGTGGAAATATTGAAGGAATTGTATTGCAAGGCCCATTTTAGTGGCATGTCCCAATTTGGAGATTTGGGGGTTTGAAACCTTCCAAATCTAGTTTCGGGAATCAAACAACACTTTTTTGGCGAAAAAAAATCCAGGCATGGATTTAGCCCCTCAACATTGTTCTACACACTGAAATATTTCCAACGGTGTTGAAATCACCTCAATCAAAGTTTGTATGCAAAATTTATGCCTCCCGCAAGTTGACCACCATGGTACCGACTGGATTCCATGTCGGCCTCCATTACCTACACATGTGGGTCTATTCACATATGGACTTTTAAGAAGATTCTAGAGGGTCCAAAACCTTAACACTAATATAGGGTTGAGGCATGCAAAAACCCTAACCCTAACCTTAGATGGTTATCATGCTATGTTAAATATTGGGCCACTGGAAGAGAACGGGTTCCATTATTTTAGTTGTATTTTCTCCATCATTTAGAAGAGAATCTAGGAGTGGGATTTGAGAGAATAATAGAGGAGGTAAAAGATTCTATAGTATCCATTCAGGCCACGATGTTAAAAGAAAATCCATAGTGAGTGCATGTTTCTTTGTACTTGCATTTCATAGCTAAAGAAAAGATAGCAGAGTATTGACCTCACCTTCTAGTTGGGTTTTCTCCCGTATTAGGTTTCCCAAGATATATATTGTGTTCATTTATATGGAAGGTGTGTTCCTTTTCCTGCTTTTTCATTTTGTATTTTAGTTATTTTCATAAATTCGAGCACTAAGCTAGTAATAATAAATATGAGATATAAGGAAATAACTTGCATAATAAAATATTTCAGAATATTTCAAGATCTATCATGACGAACCATTCCAGTGGAATATCCATGAAAATTTACAAATCATATTGGTATAAGAGTCATTTTATTTAGGGATTTTGTGGGAATTTACAGGATCCAAGAATTTTCTTAAGAAGGAAGTCATAGAAACATAGACATGGAGGATGAGTCCAATCATAACAACCCTCATGATGCAACAAAAGAGATATGTGTGAAGCTATAAGAACAAGTTGTTGATATCTCTCACAACATAGTCCTCCTCATAGCTACTCTACTAAAAAAATTAGGACTTTTTGAGTAGGTTGGTGGCTCTAAATCAGAAGTTGGATCAAATGAGAAATCGGGAGATAGTGGAAACCCATAAAAGGAGTCAAAAAAATAACCCAAGAAAGAGAAACCAAGTTCAAGTGTTATCTCTCCTCCACAATCTCTATTCGAAATGTAAGTGAAAGTGGAAATCAATCCCTTCTAGTGTGAGATCTATGTTGTTAAGTTGAATCATTGGTTGCAACAATTAGAAGTGTATTTTAGTGTCCATAATATAGGCGAAGAACAAAATATTTCATTTACCCAACTAAAACTAGAGGGCCATGCACTAACCTAGTGGGAAAGATACATTGAGACACTTAAGTTGGAGGGTGATCCACCAGTGACTAAGTGGGAGGTGTTTAAAACCCTCATCAAGTCCCAATTCTACCATATTGGGTATGTATAGGACCAGTGGATCTGTTGGAATCACTTCAGGAAGAGGCAAGGGAAAAGTGTGCAAGAGTACACCACCGAGTTCAAGAATATGGTGATTTCATTGGGTGTATATCTCAGAAACCCATACATACTCCTTGAGTATCTAGGGGTTCTACATAGTCATTTGTGAAAGAAAGGGATTATCTTCAAATTGAGGAATGTTAATGAGACCTATTTCAAAGAACAATACCTAGGCCATAAGAAAGGACATCTAAGTGGTTCTAAACAGAAAGACTACTAAGATGCTTCCAAGGAGGGGAAGAAGAAGTGGCAAAGAAAAGATAAGAAGATGATCGCCATATTGCACATTAGTGCAAGGATCCAAACAATCACTGCAACCATTGTAATATCAATGGTCACATCAAAGATAAATGTTGGAAGCTACATCTATATCTAACTCCCAATAATTGTAAGAAGGATTCCTAGAAGAAGAACATGTTATCCATGCATTCATGGAACCTAGTAGAGAGTAGCTCAGATGTGGATGAGAATATTGTCTACACTATGGTGCAAAAGGAGGTGAATCCAAGTATACTTCATCAAAAGGAATAGAAGGAGATGATAAAACTATTCCACATCAAGATCCAAGACAAAAAGACTAAGGTAGATGCTCTATTCAATTTTGATTAACAAGACAATCTCATAACAAACAATCTAGTTAGCAAGCTCAAGTTGGAAGTTCATGATCATCCTATCCCATATTCATTGGGATGGGTAAATAAGGATGAAAAGATGAATATTATGAAACAATGTAAGAGGAAATTTTCTATAAGTATGGATTTTATTGATGAAGTGGAGGTAGATGTAGTACCCCTTGATATGTGTGGTGTATTCTTTGGAAGACCCTACTTGTATATGAGGGATGTAAGCTTCATTAGGAGAGAAAACCAATATCAATTGATGAAGGAAATCTTACATCATCAATGCACAAAAAGGTAAATCCAAGATCTCTATAGTAAGTACCAAGCAAGCCAAAAAATTGATCAGTTCTTGTAAGAAGTATGTATTGATTTTCTTAAGATAGAATTAGTCAAGTGATGAATCGGTAAGAGTAAAGGAATCCCTATAGGTATGTATTAAAGTGCATAAATGTTAGTTGGAGGAGTTTTTTCAAGCATACATAGGAGTGTTCTAGGATCCTAAAGGGTTACCACCTAAGAGAGAAGTGGAGCACGAGATATAGTTGTTACCTAATACCCCATTACCAAATATTAGGTTGTATAGATAATCTATCCTGGAAGTAGATGAAGTGAAGAAATAGTTGTCATAGATGCTATAAAAGGGAGTAACTCGACCAAGCACCTCACCTTGTAGGTCACTTATCATCATAGTACCAAACAATGATAGGACTTGGCGAATGGTGTATCAATTATAGAACCTTGAATAATATCACCTTCAAGAATCGATACCATTTTACCAGGATCGATGATTTGTTAAATCAGTTGTAGAATGCCAAGTAATTCTCCAAGTTGGATCTCAAATCAGGACACTACGAGGTATACGTTAAAGAAGAAGACACCTAAAATACTACCTTCAAGACAAGGCAAGGTTTATATGAATGGTCAGTAATTCCTTTTGGTTTATGCAATGCACTAGATACATTTATGTGATTGATGAATGATGTATTGCATCCCTTTTTAGATTCATTTGTAATGGTCTATTTAGATGACATATTGATTTATATTTCTACCTATAAAGAGCACATCTCACATCTCATGCAAGTGTTATAGACTCTAAAAAAGCATCATCTACTGGCTAAACTTAAGAAATGTTAGTTTTCTCAACAATCATTGATGTATTTGGGGTACATTATTGGTGGAGGGGAACTCAAGACAAATCCTACAAAGATGGAATCCATTCTCAAGTGGTTATTTCCTACTAATGTCGTTGAATTTAGGATTTTTTTTGGGTCAACGTAATATTTATGGAATTTTATAGCATCATTTTAAGTGGTATCTAAGCCACTCCATGCCATAACAACCAATGGTAACAGTTTCCAGTGGGGAAAGAATAAAAATAAAATAAAATTATGAGCTAAAATGGAAGATCATTCAAGAAACAATTCTTGCATTACCTAACTCGTAGAATCCTTTCGAAGTGGATATGGATGCAAGTGGATATGCTATGGGAGTGGTCTTGATGTAGGGAGGTAAGCCAGTATGTTATTATTATGAAATGTTTCATGGAGGTGTCATGAACTACCCTATGTATGATAAGGAACTTTATGCCCCAGTTCAAGATGTTAAGAAGTGGAACAACTATGTGATGGGAAAGGAAACCATCATCCACATTGATCACTAGAAATTGCATTATTTGCAAGCCCAAAGTAAGATTCAACAAACCAGACACTACAAGTGAATGGGTTTTTTTCAACAATTTCATCTAGTCATCAAATATAAGAAGAAAAACACTAACAAGTTGGTAGACATTCTTTCAAGGCTACCCACATCCAAGATTACATATTTGGGAACTCTTATGCACATGGATCCTGTTGTGACATCAACAAAAACCCACTAAAATTCTTGAGATTAGAGGATTTTAGTGGGCACCCACCTACCAAAATTTCAACAAGGTACTTATCACTACTAACCTAACTAGTTATTCATTCATAAAACTACCTTTTGTACATAATCTATGAAGTTTTTCTAAGGAAATATGACCAACACATAACCCTTCAAGCTACATTGATCATTGGTGTCCTCTCCATCTCCACTCGAACCTTAAACCCTCTCAGGAATCCCCTATGCAATGATGTGAAAACTCCTTACCCATACGATCATTGATTTAGGATCTTCGAGCCTTCTTGTTGGAGGCACACTATTTTTGTTAAGGTCCTAACCCGCACATAGGTAGATCAATGTATTTGGATGTAATAAAGGTCAATATTAATAAGACCTTTCAATAAAATAGAATAAGGTGGATGTAAGAAGACCTAATAGAAGCTTCCGCTTCTAGAAGGATCTTCCTCTAGATGCTTCTTTTTAGTATAAATAAGAGTCGAGGGTATGAGAACCCTAGCATGGATATTATTGTAACAGAGCGCTGCTCGATTGGAGGTTGCCCCCTCGAAGAGGCCTGTGAACATTGCTATCTGATTCAAAGTGTTATTTCCGTTGCTATTTCGTATATCATTTCTGTGTATTGTGAAGATTATGCTGGATATTTTACTGTTATTCTGTCATTTCTAGCATTTCATTTCTGTTCTGCATATTTTATATATCTGGTATCTTGCAAGTGGTATCAGAGCACTATCCTTGGCAGAAATTGTGGGTATTTTTTTTTCAGGGTAGAGACGTATTCCGGCGTCTTTAAGCCACAGAGATCTGTCGTTACGCGCATAAACCCGCGGTTGAGGGATTCATACACGCAGGAAATACAAGTGGTTCTTAAGCGCACGTTTGTTGGCCACCCTTGTAACCCCTGTTGGTACCCCTTCGAGTGGTAGCGCATCAGATAGAACTTGTGTACGGACTGGCCTAGATTTCCTGAAGCCCTCTGTAGATAAACCTATCGACCGC